>CAUYRT010047569.1:0-55739 GCA_963574885.1 Lepilemur ruficaudatus
TCTGAGATTCATTCTGATATTGATGGAAGTTGCTCTAGCTTGGTAGAAGTAAAGGAAGAGAGTCTGAATTCATTGCTTTAAAATTCTGGGTGGAGCCATGTACTCAACAGCACCATGCACCAAAACATAGCCCAATTTGGGGATCTTTTGAGATGTATGTTTGGGAATATGTTACTAATGTGATAATCTTTAAGTCATTCTTTCTGTTTTCTTCAAGATATTAAAGATTATTTCCTCCTGTAGAATTATTGTTCATAGTCATACCATAGAATGTGTTAATAATCACTCAAATTTCCTTAGGATTCACTGGCTTATGAGTACAAAGAAGGTCCGTTAACACAGATTGAAGGTTTCCAACACCATCTGCAAAACACAATCACTTGAACCTATCTCTCCAGCCAAGGTCTTCCCATTAGTGCTTGGAGGCCTTGCAGGTATTTCACTTCTCTCCACCAAGAGCCCTGTGGTGCTTGTCCACTTCAACTTTCTTTGGTGTCATATTGATGTAGGTAACTCCTCTATAACAAGGATAATATTATTTAAGAAGATTTAGACCTATCCGTTTTTATGTGGTAAGATCAGATCAAATAGAAAATGATAATGAAGATCTTATAAGTGTTTGCAAACCTCTAGGAGAACTTATGTTTTTACTTAACTTTTTAATTCTTTCTTGTTTTTGTTTTTGGGGTTTTTTGGGGATGTTTTGTTTTGCTTTTTATCGTGAAAGCCTATTGGGTTTGCTATTAAACTACTATTTACTCTAAGATAATACTGGCTGTCACCCCTATAAAGGTAACTCAATGCATCATATGGAGAAGGGAGTCTTCTGCCAATTCAAAGGAGAGCGATTATGAGTAGAAACTGTGCCAAGCACTTACATATTTTTTGCATTTAAAGATGTGATCTTAAAAAGGAGCCTGTAATTCCTAGATAATTCTGTCTCTCTCATCCTTTCTCTTGTTCTCACACTAACTCATTTGTGTGCACACATACAGACACCCATGAATAAACACACAGGGTAAGTAACAAGACAGTTTTCCATAATCCAAGTAAATAAAACAGTCACATAATTTCATAGGCTGTCCTTGTAATATGCGATTCTTTGTGCTGTATCTCACTAACTTCCCCTTTTTATTTCCTCCAGTCTCTAGATCACTAGTTTTTTTTTTCCTTTCCTTCTATGGGTTAAATAGCCCTCTGAAATTTCGTAAGATGGGGAAAAAAAAACCTCCTACGGGGCAAAAGTGAAGACCTTGTGGCCATAAGTGCTTATGACAACTCTGCTTCTCAGGCAGGAGTCCCGGGCTTACACATAAGCTATAAAACCAAGAGATGAACCAGAGATGGGCCTGTCACCACCCCGCCCCCCATGCCCAACCACAGATTTCGAATCAGGCTCCACCCACCAAAAGAATGCTCCTTGGGTCTCTAAGCAGGAAATGAAATTGTCACCTAGAGATTAAAGACAGCAGGGATTACCAGCTGTAAGATATTCAGCAGCAAAGTCAGTGTCTGCGTACCAGAGAGAAGGGCGGGGGTGGGAAGAGTGGGGGGAGAGCAGGACTGGGGTGGCAATGAAACCCGCCCAGTGAATTATCTCTCTTCTGATGGTCCTGTTATTCTGATGGATGGAAACCTACATTCACTGCCACCATTTTCTCTGGAATCCACAATCAAGTAAGAAGGAAAGAAGTAAATGCTTTGTATTCCTATCTTGCTGGTTTAAATTATTTTAATACGGTCTATATTATGTTTGCTGTTAACAGTTATTATTGCTAATAGATTTTAAATTATGTTGCTAAATCATTGTTGATTTAAGAAAAAACAATGGCATCGTGCCTTTTCTCTGAGATGTGCACAGTGCCTCCAGCAAGGGCCTCTCAAACCTAATTCATACATTTGTGGGAGGCTGAAGCTAGAACACTCCTCAGGCCAGTAACCTAAACTGGATTTCAGTGAGAAGAGAATCTCACTTGTGCAATTCAAGAGGCAGTCTTTGTGCTGGTATAGCTTTAATTTTTTAAAGTTTTGGCTCTTTACAAGACACTCTTTGCCTTCTACTTTGTCTTCTGTCTTTTGGCTTCATTCTTCCTTTTCCCAGAGCACATGTCTGTTTATACCACACACTCCGGCATGAAGGTACACTCGGAAACACTGCAACCCGGATAATAACTGTTGGTTGAAGATTATTCAATTATGACTTCTCTTATTTCTCTAAGGATTACTTAGAGTCGACTCTTCTTGTCTGCTGTTTGGTGCTTTGTGCAATCACTGCAGGCAAGAGGGTAAAATGGCAATGCGTTAAAATTTTTTAATAAAAATAGAAATGAAAGACAATCCCCACAGACAATCCCTTCATTTCCAAAAGAGGGTACGGGGTGAACTTTTAATAGGCAATGAATGCTGAATAGTCAGGAAACGAATGGCTTGATAGTAGGTGATGCAAACGTCTGGATCCCCATAAAATAATAGATTTGCTTCTGCATCAATAAGGACTCCAAGGAATGGGGAAAGAAGGTGGGATTTCCCTGTATGAGCCATTAAAAAACTTTTTGCCCTAAATTACTGAGGCCTATTCGGTACTCCTGATGGGCCACATGAAAGTGATATGACACAAGGAAAACGAAGTTATAACAAGCTAGAAAAAAATGTCTGCAAAACTCAAAATTTGTACTTTTCATCTCACATTAGTCATGATCCTATTGTGTGATTCGGGAAAAATGAAATTTTCTCTGTTTTTCAATGTTGACACTTTTAGAAAGGTATGTTAAGAAATTAGGAAGTTTTAAATTGTCTTTTTCTCCACTAGTACTCTCCACTTTATTCACTTACTAGCTTACATTCTTGCTTCGGCCTTGTTTTTATTTTTCCTGAGTTGTCTCCTTTGCAGATTAGACAATCTGCAAATCCAATAAAGGAAATAAAGGGCTCACCGTTCGCACGACTGGTAGAAAAGGCGAGTTTGCGGACTGCATGGAAAAGTCAGGGTTGATAACGATTTCATCAAGCTGAGAAAAACAAGCGAAAACTAGAGTGCTAAATAAATATCCATAAATGTGAAGTCTTGCATACAGGTCAAAAATCAATTGAATCAGTAAAAGATAAAGAAAGAAATCCATGGTTAGCAGGAGGTGAGAATGATGTGGCCGTGTGAGCTGACGTGAAGTGTGATGTGAGTCACCAGCATGACATGTCGTCTGTGTCAGATCAGTTGGCATCTGGAACACGGGAGGGAAAAGTCTCGCTTTGTTCCACGCTGGTCAGACTGTACTGGAGATCCTGGTCCCCATCGTGAGCACCACATTTTAAGGAGGCTGGCAGGGAAGTGAGGTTTTATAGAAGAGTTAATAGAACGGACATTCAAGATAGGGATGTTTTACCTTAGACTGAGAAGACGTAAATCAGGGCAGGTGCTAAACAGCCGTCTTTCAGGTTTTTGTAACTTCCAGAGCTGTGAAGTCAGCTAACTGGTGCGACCGTAAAGAGTACAACTAAAGCCAAGGACGGGCAGCTTCAGATTTTAACATGCTGTTTTTTAAGCTATCTGAATCTTCTAACTCAAAACTCTGTGAGTCTAAGGGTGAGATTTTGCCCTTGTTTTGCCTTTGTGTCCCCAGGAGATGGGTTCACATTTCTGTACCTCAGTTTCCCCATCATTGAAGTGAGAATCAGTGAGCCAATCTCGCTTATTTTTTTTTTTTTAATGAATCACTTTGTGAAATATTTTGAAGTGAACACAATGGCACGGATATGCCAAGAATTAGCTAACACCGGGCTCTGCAGTGTTTGCCTCGGAAAACCGCGGATGACTCTAGTCATGGCTCCCTGGAGCGGCTGGGCAGGCGGGAAGTAAGGAGAAGGTGCTCTGCACTCTACAGGCACATTGGCACTTTTCATTTATTTATGCAGTTTAATCCTATTGAAAAAGCACATTTTCCAAAGAAAACCCTCAGGTTCTCTGAGTGCCAGGGCAGGCAGAAAAGAATATGGGCAAGATGGGAGTGAGCACTGTGCTTAAGGGAGTTTGTCTGACCTTCCCGGAGACCCTTAGTATTGAAACAGGCAGTTTGCTTAGCTAATAACAACTATGCTCAGGACTTGTCATCTTCAAAGACCTTTAATTAATCCTCATGACACCCTGGTGGGCTGCAGAAGGTGTGTTATTATCTCCATTTCATATGAGGCAAAATGTCTCTGTCACACAGAGAAGGCAAATGTCTTGCTGGAGATAGAAAGCCTGACGTTAAAGTTAGCACCAAGGAATGCCCCAGGCCACGTGCCTTCCTGCCGCAAAGTCCCTTTAGTAACTTACCTGGGACAGAATGTATGGGGCCCCTGTTGAGCTACAGAAGAGTGGGAGGGAGAGCACAGTCGGACCAAAATGTCTTGCTTGAGACATACAAAGTGGGGAAGGGGTAAAGAAAGTAAAATCCAAGACTAGGAGTTTCCTAGAAAAAGAAAGGAAATAGCAATACCCTCCAGTGTTGCTCTGAGCATACAAAATGATTTATCTCTGAAGCATTGAGATCCCAGGCCAAAAAAAAAGAAGAAAAAACAGTAAAATAAAACACTCTTATAACTTCAAATCTTAATTTATATATAAACGGAGACTGAGGAGGAGCCTGAAGCACTTAGCTGCACGGGTCTAGGATGGTTACAATGTCTCTGGGTGGGTGGATGAGTGACCAGGAACCAGTGTGCACAGATTTATTGTTTCTACTTCTCAATCGTCGATTTCCTCTGTTATATACCTAACGCTGTTGGACTCTGTGATTTCAGCCTGTGAGTTTTATGATACTCATTGTATGCAGTTTTCAAATGCTCTTCAGTTTGCTTGTTCTTAAACGGAGGAAAGACTCGTCCAACTGGATGTTGATCATGGATATCACCTCGCCAGATTTTGTAGTCGTAAGATCAGAGCTTGGAGAGTTCTAAAAAGCATCTAGTCTAAAGTCTTCTTCAGACTGGAGAACTGGAAACCAGGTATTTTGCTTTCTGTGATCACTCTTTTTTTTTATTTCAAAATTTAAGTGTGTGCAAATGTTTTTGTTACATAGATACCTTTTATAATGCTTATGTTGGGCCTTTCAGTGTGCCCATCATCCAAATAGTGTTCATTGTACCTGATTGCTAGGTTTTTACTCCTCCCCTCCTCCCCTGCCTGCTTGATTTCCAATGACTTTACATCTCTTTGTGCCCACGTGTACCCATACATTAGCTCCCAATTGTCAGAAAGTACATGTGTTTGTTTTTCCATTCTTGAGATACTTCACTTAGGATAATGGTCTTCAGTTCCATCCAAGTTGCTGCAGAAGACATTATTTCATTCCTTTTTATGGCTGAGTAGTACTCCATGGGATATATATATGTATATAATATGTGTATATATATTATGTGTGTATGTGTGTGTGTGTGTGTGTGTGTGTATACACACACCACATTTTCTTAATCCACTCACGAATTGATGGGTGCTTAGGTTGATTCCCCATCTTTGCAATTGTGACTTGTGCTGCAATAAACATTCCAGTGCTTTCTGTGATCACTCTATCAGAGGAAATTCTTACAGTAGCACGTTTACCAGTTGCATCAGGAGTCTGTACAATGAAAGCTTTGAAGGAGCTATAAAACACATGGACCCCAAAGAAATGAGTCAGAGAGATGCTGAAACTCATCCCTTATCTGTAATTTAGTTGTATAGCTTTCAAGGGCTCCAACTGCCAAAGCTAAGATCTGCTTTCCAGATTGGTGAAATCACAGTGAAAAAGAAGAGGGGAGTGTGCAATTCTCGGTGTGCTCGTTAGGCTTTCAACAGTATCCGGCCTGATAAAGTCAACAAGTAAGTGTTCCATTGCAATTCGAGCGAGAAAGTACAGTGTAGGGGATATTTTCTCAGCCATTTCTCTGAAATAGAATAAATCATGTTAGGAGAATCTCTCAAGGATCATCTTGTAACTTCTGCTCTTCTGAAAATAATATATTAAAAAGGCCAAGGAAAAGTATCAGAGAAGACCGATCCTGTACTAAGGGAGATATTTGAAATAGGACTTGAAATGGGACCTGCATGTCTCCCGCAGCTCGGTGCACTGAGATAAATCGTCCCCAGCTCATCTAAGGTGATTTGATGCGCATGTTGGGAGGAAGGGCACAAGGGGGAAGAGGATAAAGTCATAGTGATTTCACGTTTGGGCATATCTGAGTTCTGGGGAAAAATACAACAACCTTATTTCTCAGCAGTCCTCAAAAGAATGGCAGCAGACAAAGAAAAGAAGAGAGCAAGGATTGCATTCTCCATGAGAAACTGGGTTAGGAAGGGCAGACTCTGACAGGATGACATGTCTCTGTTGTGTGTTTGCGTTAAGTGACAGTGTTAGGTTTGGAAGGGGTGCTGCAAGACACATTTCGTCTGAGTTGGCCGATTGTTTTTTCACTCACACATGTTTGTTTCAGGCTGAGGCATCAGTCGCTGCCTCTGCAAATAAGCACACTAAGTGGCAATCATTTCTCCACTCCCAGCACTCACAGGAAAGGGGCACCTCCAAAGGCAGGCCATGGCTCAGGGGCAATGCACAGACGACCTCAGAAGTGGCTCATGGTGAGTGTGAAATGGCCACTGTCATGCAATATCAGGGGCTCCTAGATGACAAAGAACATTCCAGCCATGGAATTCTCATCAGGGTTCTTGCTCCCTTCAAGCGGTGCTCACCCAAATGTTTAGTATGCTTTACTGGCCAAAAAGTCCAGCAAAAGGAAGATTCAGGTGACAGCTTTAATAATTTCCCAGATGCATGACCTTCCCTAGATGTCTAGAGTCACCATCTTACGGAAAAAATAACCTCTTCAGGAGGCTGTAGATTTCTAAGATAAAATATTCATTGCCATCCTCCTCAAACCAACATTCCTTTTTGCAAAGGGAATTAAAATGAATTATGTGATTTTTTGAAAGTCAGTGAGATTGGACTGAATGAAAGGAAGAAATACGTCTTATAGGGTTTAGTTTCTTTTTCACATTTACTATGGAAGAATGCTTCATTTCAGACTATTTATTCATTTTCTCATAGTGTTCACTATGCCTGGGAAGTCATCTTCCAAAAACCAATCCACACCTTGCACATACCCACACTCCCATGACTTGACACAATTCTATTTGTCCTTCAAATATTAGCCCTCCTAATGTCTCTAACTGATTTAGTTGCTCCTTTTCTGTCTTCCTATAAGATTTTTTTAATAAAACATCATTAATGTCAATTAAGTAAATGAATGAACTGATGAATGAGCAAAACTGCACTTTTTATTGTGAGGAAAATGACTTTGAACCCAAAAGAACCTGGGTTTAAATTCTGGCTTCACCACTTGGTAGCTCTTTGGCCCTGAATGAGCCCCTTAGCGCTGAGGGCCTCAGCTCCCTCCTCTGTAGAGTGGGAATGACAACATCGACTCTGAAGAGCAGTTGTGAGACCTGGGCATCATATACAGAAAGCACTCGGCACGCTGTGCATAAGGAGGGCCTCAGTAGGCGCCAGCTGATATTAGCTCACTGTGTTACAGTTAAGTGTGCAGCTTCATCTTGCAAGCAACAAGGAGCCATTGCAGCTTGGTAAGCAGGGAAGTGACATCAGAAAAGTGTTTTAGAATCCAAACTAGGGAGGGAGTAAGGGAATGGAAAGCTGACAAGTGACCGAGACGAGAGATGAGCAAGATGAGTATCACACACCTGGTTATGTCCTCCTGGCAAACTGAGCAGAGGCCGAGTGACAGTGCCCGGCAATGGCAAAAGCCGTCTCTGGGGTCCTTGCCACTTCCCTGCTGCTGAGCAGCCCCCAAGTGCTCCTCATTGCCGGGATCTACTTCCCCTTCTGCTTCCTGGATCTGAGCACGGGCTGAGTGTCATCACAGCACGCGAGCCGAAGACGTACTCCATCCTCTCATCTCAAAAGAGCAGCAAAAGCCAGAAACACGCAGCCCACGCCTCGACTCGCCAGTTCTTAATCGCACTTCAGTATTCTTAGGATAAGGAAAAAACCCATAGAATTATGAAGATGGGATTTGTGTTTGGTATTGCCCTTTTATGGTCAAATTGTAGCATTCTTTTCCTAGGGAAGCAGAGGATAGATTTGAATGGAGCATGGTTGTTGAGGATGCCTTACTACTGCCGAAGGAGGGGAGAACAAGGAAGATTTTAAAAGAAGGATTAGAGCTGGACGTTATGGAGAATGCCCTGAATTTCAGGATGGGCATACAGACAAGCTAAGTAGAAATGTTCTCAGAATTTTCTTCCCTAACATGTTGAATAAGAGAAACAGCTTCATACCTTGGCAGCTTTAGTCACTAGGGTTGATGCTACCACAGTCCTCTGAGGGCCCGTGGCAGCCCTGATCTCCTGTGTCTTTAAATGTGAACCTAAAAATAAAAGCTACACTTCTAGTGGGAAAGAAAATTCTATTGTGAACTACTCTAATCCCAGCTTGGGCTCTGAGAATCCAGAAGAGATATCAGGACTTGCAGGTTTCTCATCACTGATGATGCTGATGCTACTTAAATAAAACCAGGGCCCCCAAAACTCCATTACTCTGCGTCCAAAATCTTGGTGACCTTTGTTGGCAACAGGATGTGGATCACAGGGTGCTGAAGTAGCCCAACAACAAAGGCTTCATAACCATTTTAGAAGAGTGAAAACCATTTAACCCCCAACGTAATGGCTGTGGAGCCTGTCTGAGGAAGAAAGAAATTGGTTTTAACTTACGCTGCTTGGGCTTCAGAGAGAAATAAAAAAGCAAAATGGGAAGGAAAAATTGTTGAGCATCTCTCAGATCTACCTTTTAGCAGTTTATGACTGCAGACACAAGGAACGGTGGCATGAAGTAAATCTAATCACATTTAGACACAGCCGTGTAGAGTCTAAATGTGAGGGAAGAAGAAAGATATTACTGGACTGTAATCTTCTTGGAGATGTGTTCTAGGAAGAAAAACCCAGTGAAGGATTATGAAGCAGCTGCCCTACGGTTAGACACAGAAGAGTCACAGAGGTGAGCATGGGCCATACAGGTGAGCCTGTACCTGGTACCAACAGGGTCTGTAGCAACAAAGCCTGCAGAGCCGGAGGTAGCCCGCAGTGCCACCGTAGTGTAGCAGGAGCTGAAGTAACTCAGCAGAGAGCTTTGAACTGAATCCGCCTGTCATTGCCACCCACAAATGATTATGAAGAAGTCTCTTGAGAGACGCCTATCAAGACCTGCCATACTCCTTGCCCTGTGATGCTCCTTTCTATGCCATTAGAGCCACTTGATTTCTATCTGGGGGCTACAGTGTCATCTTGAGGTCTGGCAGCACCCTGTCCTTAGCCATGGAGGATGTGAAAGCAATGGTTACATGTTCAGTTCTCAGCATCAAGGTGGTCACACTGCTGGTTCTCTTTGACCTGATACTGGATTCTAGTTCCATCCTACTGTAGTTCTCAGATTAGCTGCCCTTATGATTACATACAGACATGTGTCACTTAACAACAAGGACACATTGTAAGAAATGTGTCCTTAGGCAATTTTTACATTATTCAAACATCATAGAGTGTATTTATACAAACCTACATGGTCCACATATTTTTATTTATGTGTATTTTTCATGTAAAAAACCAAATGTCCTTGTACGACTACTGAATGTCAATCCTTTCCCCTACTTAAATTGCAACCAATACCAAGTATGTTTCCCCAAGATTCCCACGTTGGAAGCTTAATCCCCGGTGCACCAGTGTTGAGAGGTGGGTCTGTAAGAGGAGCTTAAGCCATTGGGGATCCGCTGCCACGAATAGATTAATGCCATATCCCAGGAGTGCACGGTTATTGTGGGAGTGGGTTCCTGATAAAAAGGATGAGTTCAGCCCACTTTCTCCTCGCAAGGGTGTTCTCTCGCCCTTCTGAATCCTTCATGGGAGGAGGCAGTGAGAGGCTCTCACTAGCTGCCAGCCCCTCGGCCATGGACTTCAGATATCATTTGGAAGATATTCTTGATTTATAACCTGCCCAAATCGGGTCCTCGGATTGCCGTAGTTCTTAGTCCTGTGAAGGACTATTCTGTTGCCATAAAGAGTGAGCACTATTATCAAAGTGTTTTCAGTTTAGGTAAAATCTGGGAGGCCCCTAGCTCTACACAGAGTTGAAAAGGAAATTTCCCCACCCCCAATTTTCTGATGCTCCCTTCGGACTGCGAAGACCAGAAGCAATACTTCAAAATGAGATTCCAAGCATCCTAAGATTTAAATTACACTTGAAGCAATTGTTATAACTAATCTTAATACTGTACTATTTATATAGCACAAGTTATTTGCAAAGTACTCTGTAAGCACTAGTTTTGAAATAAAAAAAGGAATTGGCAAACATTAATTACAAAGTCATTAAACGGAAGAGTAGTTGAATTGAGGCTGCAATGTTAGGTTAGAATTCACACTCTTGTTGGTGTTTCTTTCCCCAATGCTGACACCATCTCTTTAGGTTTTGTCATTTTCTTACCTGAAAAGGGAGGGCTGTGAAAGCTCAGTGAATATTCTAAGTTTGAGATCCTGTTTGAGCATTAACAATAGTCCACGTTAAGGGCCTGCTACATATTCATAGCCTTAGAGAGTGCAGACAAAAATATGACTTTTGAAATTTTGATTTGTGATCATTTCTGAATCCATATGTACTCATTAAATGCCATTGAATACATTTTTAATAATGAGAAGGAATTTGACAAACTACCTGTCTGAGCCGAACAAAGCGATTTAACACAGCAGATCTCCCACAGGAGGGCAAATATCTGGAGAGCGTTAAAGTCCCATTTGTTAAAGTATTGCATTATGTTCAAACTGTCCATTTTGAGA
Organism: Lepilemur ruficaudatus; assembly: GCA_963574885.1. NCBI lineage: Eukaryota > Metazoa > Chordata > Mammalia > Primates > Lepilemuridae > Lepilemur > Lepilemur ruficaudatus. The sequence goes on from CAUYRT010047569.1 coordinate 10,850, forward strand.
CTGGTCGCTTATAATAAATTATCGTCATGGAGCCATATAGTTCCATCTTAGTAACCAAAGGGGAAATTTGCCTTGTATCTGCAAAACAAATAGATTTGACGCTGGTTTTGAGTGCACACATTTCCTAACAGTACTTTCATGGGAAGAAAACTGGTCTTATTGTCACATTAAGCTCTGCCGTAGAACAAGCTTTCAACACTTTTTTCCTTTTGAATTTGTGATCTCTTTATTCTACAAGGATTGAAATCAATAGAGAAGAGATAAGAAATGACCTTCATGTAAATTAAAGAAATAACAAAAAGGAACCTCTATTAACAATCAAGGAAAAAAAGAAGAAAATCAATATTTATTGAGTTGTTTTGTGCCATGTACTGTGCTAGCATGTTTATGCTCTAGGTCATTCAGATTTGGGGATGGCCAAACTGAGCCAAGTTTATTAAGTCTCCATTAGGCAGTGGATGCATTTGTTGAATGCTATTATTGTTATTATTGTTGTTGAACATTATGCATTTGTTGATTATTTGGAAATGTTAGCCTGGTCTTTCTCCTTCCATTAGCAAGTCCAGAACTCTTCAGCCTCTGGTCTCCCAGCTGATAATTACCTAGAGAATGCAAACTTTGTGTAGTTTATAATGTTTAGTCTTTAATGTAATTCAAAAGGTATACTTGCAAAATAAAATAAAGTCACAGTGTGGTCCAAATCCAAATATAAATGGCTTTTTTATAATACAATGACTGAATTTTCATTAATGATGTTAAGCTCCGTTAGTATGGCTAGCCGAGAGTTATCGGTATAGATTACTGTATTTCCATCAATTTTGTCTTTTGGGAAGCAGAAGAAAACCACATAGATCTCAGTTCTTTAAAGTTCATTTATAGAAAATAGCAGATATAATTCCAAAATAATTGAAAACTGGTAAAATACAGAAGGCAGTGTGGTAAATATGATAAATATAAAGACATAAGATTCTAGATCTATGTAGATACGTGGAGAATATATAGTCCAACTTACGCTATAAGTAAAAAATTCAGAACAAGACATGGTATGAGACTTGTCCAAAATCATACAGCAGAAGATACCAAATACTCAGGCATTCAGAATTCTCTTTTTTAAAAAAATAGCTATTCATTCTTTATTCCTTTCAACACAACAACACGCAAATACCTGGCTACTTTATTAACAGTTAGTTTTACAAGTTAAGTATCAAATTCCAAAGGAAAAACATATTAACACAGCCTGTGAAAACATAGAAGAATTTTTTGTTTTAATCTTCAAAATGTGAAACAAAACTAGAGAGAAAATACTGAGCAAAAAAGAATCTCTGTCCCAAGGTATAAAAACATTGACTAACTGTTGTCAGTTATAGCTGGACTGGACTGGCCAGGACGACTTCCACTATGTATTTATTCTTTAAAAAAATATTTGATTGACAAAGGTTGTACATGTGATGATTGGATATATGGATACACTGTGGAACGATTACCTAAGGATAATGTTTCTCCTGCCACCTTCAACGAGACATCGCTTATCCGCTGGATTCTGTTCCTTCATGCCAGGAAACTAAGTACAATCTTTGCCTGTGACGACATTTCTAGATGTTTCCCTTCCCTATATCCTCCTGAAACAAGCGAGTAAGCAAGCAGACCTTTACATTAGTAGCATCACCCCTCCTGTGTGTGTTTTAGTACCTGCCTCCATGTTTCTGAAGACTGTTTTTCCCTCAACACTCAACACCTGCAATTATTGTTCTTGAATATAATTCAGCACTCTAATCCCTTCTTTTTCAATGACCTTTTCTACAGCTTCCTCAGCTATCCCATCTCCTGGTTGCTGGTTCTGAAGGAAAAACTCACACCCAAGCTCAAGGTGCTTTTTCTATTCTCTTACCAAACAGTCAACACCAAGGCGTCCGTGACCAAATGTGTGGGGTGGGGGTGGGGCGAGTGCTCCTCACACTCCAGATGAGCAGTCAGTCCCGCGGCTAATGCCAAGGCGTCCTCCCACTCAGCTCTGACTCCATCCACCTGGACACAGCCTCGGTCTCGCAGCTGACTGCTCAGGCCGGCAAGACCACCCCTCCCTTCACACACTAGTCCCAGTCCGGGCCTCCAGAACTTCTGACTGTCTGCATCAAGGCGGGGCTCCCACAAATGCCTTTTTAGGTTTCAGTAATGTGCTAGGGCAGCTCACAGTACTTAGGGAAACACTTCTGTTGACCTGTTCATTATAAAGGATATTGTAAAGGATACAGAAGACGAGATGCACAGGGCAAGGTATAGGGAAGGGGCTGGGGCTTCCATGCTCCCCCAGGGTGCACCAGCTGCAGGAAACTCCACGTGCTCAGCTCTCAGGAGGCTCTCTGAACCCAGTCCTTTCGGGTTTTTTATGGAGGCTTCATTATGTAAGTAAGTATGTAAGTATGATTGATTAAGCCATAGGCCATCGATGATGAACTAAGCCCCTCTCCCCTCCTGAGAGTTGGAGATGGAGTTGAAAGTCCTAACCCTCTAATCCTGCCTCGGTCTTTCCAGGGACCAGCCTCTGTCCTGAAGTTGCGTAGGGTTGCCAGCCATCAGTCAATTATTCCTATACAAAAAGATATCAATTTGGAGAGTCTAAAGATTTTGGGAATTGCGTGCCAGGAACTGGTTGAAGACCAAATATATATTTCACAATATCACACTGGTGTTCCACCTTGGGAATCCCCATGTCAAGTCTTCCTTTCGGTCTGCTGAAATCCATGTCACAACTAAATCTCCAGCCCGTGAACATTGCCAATTTCTCACCAGCCCTGACCTCCCTCCAGTCTTCACTTTTCTCTCTGCCCGGCTTGGATCTCACTATCCATCCTGAGATACAGTCATTATATACAAACCTCATCCCCTCCCCCCTTCCTCTAGCACACTGCAGTGTTAGGTGTGACCACCCCTGCTCAGCACCAACCACGCCCCATCTTTTCTGCGCCTGCACTCAAGGGCTTAAACAATACGAGAAAATCATGTGACTGGGCTTACTGCATTAAATTCGAGTTTATAATTATAAAACTATTATGCACATTAAACATTTTGGAAATCCTGCTTTCATAGAAATTTTCATTTCTCATTCTCTAAAGCGTGCTTTTTCTTCTCTCCTCACAGGTGTCATGCGTCCGCAGTGTCTGTCTGTTGCTGGCCTTGCCCCGCACATCACTGAGGTAACGACGACCATCACCCAGGGACTCCTCTACTAACTCCCACCAAAGCCGCGATCCTGTCCCCCATCCCCCCTTGTTATGCCAGAGGCATCCCTTACCCCTGTCCCCCATCCCCCCTTGTTATGCCAGAGGCACCCCTTATCCCTGACCCCCATTCCCCCCTCTTTATGTCAGAGGAATCCCTTGCCCCTGCCCCCCATCCCCCCTTGTTATGCCAGAGGAATCCCTTCCCTGTGTCCCCCATCCCCCCCTTTATGTCAGAGGAATCCCTTACCACCTGCTGAAGTCTAGTTCTGCCTCCTGTGCCCATTGCCCTGCATCAGCTGAAATTCCTTCCTGCCTCAGCGATGCTTTTCCACCTTCATTTGTGTATCCACCTAACATGGATCCGAGGTTCCATGAAATATAAAAATACCTCTGCTTTCATGAAGGTCATGGAAAGGAACCTACATTTTGTTTCAGGTGTGAGTTTGAGCAGGATAGGGGCATTATACGATTCACATTTTAGAAGATAACAAGGCTATTGTTGAATTAGAGAGAGAGAAAGAATAAGAAAAGCAATACCCATTAGCAGTTAAACTTGCAACAGAGCAGGGAGGAGAGGGCGGTGGTTTGGACTCTGACGGTAACAGTTGAAGTTGTGGGAAGCGATACATTTGGGTATATATTTTAAGCTAAAACCAAAATGACTTGCTGCCAGTGTGAATGCAGGACTATGAGGGAAAGAGAGGAATTATGAATGAAGCCCAGGCTTGGGGCCAGAGAAACTGAATAGTGGGACTGGTTGTAGAGATGAGAAAATGTAGAAGGAGCAGGCTTTGTTGGGGAAAATCACAGGGAATCAAAAACTTGTTAGGCTAAATGAAATTTGGGATGTCCACTGGATATCCAGGTCCAGATATGGATAGACAGTTGTGTGTAGTTATCAGTCCACCACCCGGGAGAGTCCGAGTCGGAAATACAACACGGGAGCCCTCAGCACATGGATGGTGCTGAAAGTTGGAGGGCTGGATGAGACGAGCCAGGGAATTCTCGAGACTCACTTTTCCTATTTCCTCAATTATTACTTATTTTAAAAAATGACAAGAAATATTTGAAGCATATAGAAAACTTCAAAAAATAATATAATAAACATTCAAATAGCCACTACCAAGATTTAAAGAAAAATATTAATATTTTGTGCTATTTTCTCAGATGTCACTCATTTTATCATAAGAATTAAAGTATTACCACAGTAACTAAAGGTCTGTGCTTTTATTTATGCCCTCCTCTTCCTACAGGTAACCATTTTCCTGAAGTTGATGTGTATCCTTCCTATAAGCATTTTTTAATTTAATTTTTCTGTATACATATGTATCCACAGACTTTTAAATGCTGTGCCATATTTTAAAATTTACATAATGGTGATATCATACTGATGCAATTATCATTAATTAATATTAATAATTATTATTAATCGTATGCAATCATTTGGCAACGTTCTTTTCATTCACAATTTTGTTTTGAAATTCATCCATGTTGATACAGATTACTTTCTTGTGTTTTACTGGTGATCCATATTATAGCACAGTCTGAATAAGCTCATTGTATCCATTCCCCATGGATGGACAGTAGACCATCTCCCCTGAGTCTCTGTCGTCACCGGTTTCAGTGGACACCTGTGCATATCTCACCTGTGCCCGTAGATGAGCTTCTCCAGGGCAAATGCTAAGAAGTAAAGTAGTTGGGTCATAACGATAGGCATCCTCCGCTGTCTTCACTCCTGTATTGCCAAATTACTTTCCACAAAAGGTTTTTCTAATTTACAAAGTTCCCTGAAGTGTAAGAGCATTCCTTTTTCCTCACAATCTCAACAGCACTTGGTGTTACCTGTCTGTCTAATTTTTGCCAGCTGTTGCACGTGAAATGATGGCTGTCTTTTTCTCTTTCCTCACTCCACTTTGCCTTTTGGTCTTGCCGCTCCACTAACGCTGTTGCTTTCTGCCATCAGTGATTTCCATGGAGTCAAATCGAATGGAAGATTCCTGGGCTCCATCTGACTCTACGGGGCCACAGCGTCAGTTCAGTGGGTCGCTCCCAGTTTGAAGCACGGTCTTCTCAGTCATATGGAGCACGCACCTTCCCCTGCCCTCCCTGGCCATGCCTCCGTAAACTCTTTTCTCACCATTGTCTCCTGTTCTGCAGGCCATGACACGGTGTGACCGGGACTTTCATTTCCTTTCTATCATTACATCTTAGATGATACGATCCTTCCCCATGACTTTTAAAACCAACCATGCCTCCCTATGATCCTGCTCTGCAACCCTGTGCTCCTAACTTTGGCTTGATGTCTCTACTTTGATGCATCATAAACCTGACATCAAAAAGTGAAACACTGTATTTCCAGTGACTCCACCACCTACACTCCTGCCAACGTGCTCCTCTTTCAGTAAGCAGCCACATCTTCATTCGTAGATTTACTAATCCAAAAGCCTAGCTATCAGACTCTGCATTTCTATTTCTCTCAGCTTCCATATCCAACTTATGGATGAGGATACCTGAGTATCTTGGTTTTTATTCCTCCACTTCTCTCCCTGGTCTCTCCCACCACTCCAGGTAAGTTTACCACAATCTTTGTGTTTATGTTCCCAATCGATTTCCTCAGTTCAGCTGCTGTCCCACTGGATACCATAGCAGCCAGAGTGGGGTTTTAAAATGCAAATCAGATCATGACCATTTCCTGCTTAGACTTGTCCAACGACTTCCTATGTCACCTATGGCACTTGGACTAAATTTAAAATCTTTACTATGGCCTCGTCACTCTGTCAGCTTCTCCAACATCGTCTCCCTCCCCTCTCCCTGTTCCCTGTGCTTCACTCACACTGGCCTCCCAGCTGTTCCTCAGACATATTCTTCCCTGCCTTAAAACAATGGTTATTGCTCTCCTCCTTGGTCAAGATATTGTTCACATGACTTACTTCTTATCCATCGGGTCTCAGTTGAAATGTAACTTCCTCAAAGAAATCTACCTGAACCAGGGTATCCAGGGAAAGCTCCCTGTTATTATTTACCAGAGCGTCCCAGGGCAGTGAGAGGGAGAAAAAAGGAAAGTGAAGTAGATTCAAGGAGATGTGTTCCCCGCCAACCGCAGCTTCCCTGTTTCAGGAGAGAGAGGAGAGGCAGCTGGCAAACTGCTGCCGCCTGCTTGGCCACAGTGAATATCCCAGAACTACCTAGACATCAAAGGGGTCAGAGAAGAGAAGGTTTCGGCGTAGTTTCCTCCCGTCTCCTCTCTCCCATTGGTCCATGTTTGCCTCACAGGGAAGCTAATCCTCTGCATTTCTGGTTATGCCACGTAGCCTCTTGGCATCAATTCAGGAAGCTGAGCCCAACGTCTTGCCTTGTGCAATAGACCTGAGTTCTGGAATTGGCAAGAGAAGCCAGAGACCCAGGGCACGTGCCTGGAGCCATCAGAAGGTAGAACCATCTGGACCCACCTAGAATCAGTGAGCTGTGGCATTTTCTGTGACATAGAAGTGCTGAGCATGTGAGACAGGGGAGACCAAGAGAATCAGAAGAATACTTAATATGTGTCAGGTACACACTTTGTTGGTCGTACTTATCACAGATTGCAAGTAGCTGGTACACTCACAAGAGTTTAGCTGAAGAGGGCAAAGGAATAATATTACCAAGAAAGAATGACAAAGCACTCAGGACTAGAAAGAGTGGAAAGCTGCCACCACTCTGTCCTGAAAGGGGAAAGGAGGAAACCCTGATGCCAAAACCTCGTGACAGCTGGAGCCATGATGAGCCGTCTACAAGGAAAGAATGAAAGCGGGGTTAATGCTCTGTCCTGTCTTCTACCGGCGCAATTCATTGGCCAACTCCATCAGAAGCTGGAAGATAAGAGAGCCTAAGATAGAGGGTTTTAAAGGTTAGCATCTCAGGACACAAATTGGGACAAGGAAGAGCTGAAAAAACGGGTCTCGGGGTGGAGCGCTCGCAGACAAGCCCGCGCAGGAGGCCAGACCTTGCGCTGCACGTGGACAGGCTCATCCGTTCTTCATTGACTGTCTTGTCACATGATAAACATTCACCAGGCTACCTCATTTTGAATGAATGAATGGATTTAGAAAGAATGCTTTCAGGCTTTAGCTTGGCTTATAGAAACTGCAGAAATAGTGGAACTCTATCACACTTATTTAATATTTTCCAGGGAAAACAGAGTTGGTGACATAAGATGTAAAAGCAAATTGGGAGTTTTCACTTCTTTGTGTCTAGTACAGAAACCAAAATAAATGAGACTTTAAATATGTAAATTTCAACACATATATCTATACAAATTTTACATTTTCATATTGAATTACATCATATATAAAAAATATGTGTATGTATATGCATGCATATATGTGTGAATACATTGCATATATAAGTATACATAATTATATATGTGTATATACATACATATCCATATCCATATATAAATAATACATACACACACACATATATACACACACACAGGCATAAATCACAGATATTACAGATTCAGTTTTAGACCACTGCAATAAAGCAAATATAGCAATAATGTGGGTCATACAAATTTTTTTGTTTCTCTGTGCTTGTAAAACTTATGTTTGCCCTATACTGTGGTTGAGTTTGCATTAGCATTATGTCTAAAAAAAACAATGTACGTATCTTAATTTTTTATTTCAAAATATTAAGGGGGTTCAAATATTTTTATTACATGGACAGCTTTTATAATGCTTAGGTCAGAATTATTATTGATCCCATCACCCAAATAGTGTTCATTATACCTGTTTTTACACCTCCCCTCCTCCCCCATATCCCCTTCTTGATTTCCAATGACACTTACTTCTCTCTGTGCACAAGTATGCCCCTCAATTAGTCCCAAATTATTAGACAGTGTATGTGATGTTTGTTTTTCCATTCCTTGGATACTTCACTTAGGATAATGGTCTCCAGTTCCATCCAAATTGCTGTAAAAGACATTAATTTATTCCTTTTTATGGCTGAGTAGTACTCCATAGTATATGCACACGACATTTTGTTAATCCACTCATGAACTGGTGGGCACTTAGGTTGATTCCACATCTTTGCAATTGTGAATTGTGCTGCAATAAACATTCAAGTGCAGATGTCTTTTTAATAAAATGACTTCTTTTCTTTTGGGTAGATATCCAGTAGTGGGATTTACTAGGTTGAATGGTACGTCTACATTTATTTCTTTGAGGAATCTCCTCTTTCCATAGAGGTTGTACTAATTTACAGTCCCACCAACAGTGTATAAGTGTTACTTTCTCTCTTTATCCATGCCAGCATCTATTTTTTTTTTTTTTTTACATTTTAATAATGGCCATCCTGACAGGGGTAAGGTGATATCTCACTGTGGTTTTAATTTGCATTTCCCTAATGGTTAGTGACGTTGAGCATTTTTTCATGTTTGTTGGCCATTTGTCTTTCTTCTTTTGAAAAACTTGTGTGCGTGTCTTTTGCCCATTTTTAATGAGTTTGTTTGGTTTTTTTCTTACCGATATGTTTGAGTTCTTTGTAGATTCTGGATATTCACCCTTTATTGGATGTATAGTTTGCAAATATTTTCTCCTATTCTGTAGGTTGTCTATTTACTCTTAATGTAAAAAATCCTATTGTTTAAAAAATGCTAACAATTATCTGAGACTTCAGCAAGTCATAACCTTTTTGCTTGTCTTGCCTCAATGTTGATGGCTGCTGACTGCTCAGGGTGGTGGTGGCTGAAGGTGGAGGTGGTTGTGGCAATTTCTTAAAATAAGACAACCATGAAGTTTGCCACAGCATTGACTCTTCCTTTCATGAAAGATTTCTCCATAGCATGCAATGCTGCTTGACAGCATTACCCATAGCAGAGCATTTTTCAAAATTGAGCTCAATCCTTGCTGTTACTTTGTCAACTAAGTTTATGGAATACTCTCAATCCTTTGTTGTCATTTCAACAATGTTCACAGCATCGTTACCAGGAGTAGAATCCTTCTCATAAAGCCATTTTCTTTGTTCATCCATAAAAAGCACCTTCTCAGATTTTAACAATCCACTCATGAATTGACGGGCACTTGGGTTGTTTCCATGACCTAGCAATAGTGAATTGTGCTGCCATAAACATTCGGGTGCAGATGTCTTTATCATAGAATGGCTTGTGCTCTTTTGGGTAGATGCCTAATAATGCTATTGCTGGATCGTTTCCCCCAATAAAATTTTAAAAAAAAAAGCACCTTCTCATCCATTACTTCCTTCCACTGAAGTTTTGAACCCTCAAATTTATCCATGAGGATTAAAACCAACTTGTTCCAAACTCCTGTTAATGTTGGTATTTTGACTTTCTCCCCTGAATCATGAATGTTCTTAATGACATCTAGAGTGGTGAATCTTTTCCTGAAGGTTTTCAATTTACTTTAGCCAAATCTATCAGAGGAATTACTATCTATGGCAGCTATAGTCTTACAAAATACATTTCTTAAATAATAGGACTTGAAAGTCTAAATGACTCCTTGATCCATGGGCTGAAGATTGAATGTTGTGTTAGCAGCCATGAAAACAGCATTAATGTTCTTGTACAAGTCCATCAGATCTCTTGTGTGACTAGGTGCGTTGTCAAAGAGCAGTAATATTTTGAAAGGAATCTTTTTTTTTCCTGAGAAGTTTGTCTCAACAGAAGACTTAAAATATTCAGTAAGCCATGCTGTAAACAGTTGTGCTGTTATCCAGGCTTGGTTGTTCAATTTATAGAGCACAGGCACAGTAGATTTAGCGTGATTCCTTAGAGTCCTGGAATTGTTGGAATACTAAATGATCATTGGCTTCAATTTAAAGTCATCAGCTGCATTAGCCCCTAACAAGAGAGTCAGGCTGTCCTTTGAAGCTTTGAAGCCAGGTATTGACTTCTCCTGTCTAACTATGGAAGTCCTAGATGGCATCTTCTTCAAATAGAAGTCTGTTTCATCTACTTAATACATTGAAAACCTATTGATTAGAGTAGCTACCTTCATCAGTGATCTTAGCTAGATCTTCTGGATAACTTGTCGCACTTTCTGTATCAGCACTTGCTGCTTCACTTCACACTTTTATGTCATAGAGATGACTTCTTGCCTTAAACTTCATAAGCTGATCTCCACTGGCTCCCAACTTTTCCTCTGCAGCTTCCTCACCTCTCTCAGCTTTAAGAGAATTGAAGACAGTGCCCTTTCTCTGAATTAGGCTCTGACTTAAGGGAATACTGTGATTTGATCTCCTACCCAGACCACTAAAACTTTCTCCATATTAGCAATAAGGCTGTTTACTTTCTTATCATATATGTTCACTGGACTTGAACTTTTCTTCAAGAACTTTTCCTTTGCATTCAAAACTTGGCTAACTGGTACAAGAGGCCTGGCTTTCAATCTACCTTGGCTTTCAACCTGTCCTCCTCACTAAGCTTAATCATTTCTAGCTTTTTTTTTTTTTTTATTGAGGGAAAACTACAAAGCATCTACAGTACAATGTTTACAGTCACAATTTGTTGGGTCCTTGCCCTCCCTACCCAGATATTTCTAGCTTTTGATTTAAAGTGAGAGACATACAACTCTTCCTTTCACTCGAACACTCAGAGGCCATGTAGGATTATTGATGGTCCTAATTTCAATATTGTTGTGTCCCAGGGAATAAGGAGGGCCAAGGAGAGGAAGAGAGACAGGGGAACGGCAGGTTGGTGGAGCAGTCACAGCACATAACATTTATTAATTAATGGGCATAGTTTGTGGTGCCCCTCAAAATTATAATAGTAACATCAAAGATCGCAGATCAAAAATATCACCATAACGGATACAATATTAATGAAAATTTTTGATATTAATATATTGTGAGAATGACCAAAATGTGACATGGGAAAATGAAGTGAGCACACTGTAGGAAAAATGGTGCCTGTAGACTTGCTTAAGACAGGGTTGCCACAAACCTTGAATTTGTAAAAGCGTCGTATCTGCAAAGCATAATAAAGTGAAGCACAATAAAATGAGGTGTGACTCTGTGTGCGTGTGTGTGTGCATGCGACGTTATTTAAAGAGAAACACGAAGATGCACACATACATTCCCACTCACCACAAAGTTTAAGAAATAAAACATCACCCTACTTTTGAAGAATCTCTATGCATCTCTCCCTTTGCATGTCTTTTGTTTTCATTTAAATCTTTCATCCATCTGGAAGTAATGTTTCTCCATGATATGAGGAAAAAAGATATATTTTTCTCTTTAAGTATGTACAATTGTCACAAGTACTAAATAGACCATTATTTTCTCGTTTATTTGCTATGCCAACTCCCTCATACATCAGATTTTCATTTACTTACGGCTGTTAAAGGTTCTCCATTCTGTTCTGTTGGTCGATTAGTCTAAGCTTTTATGAATCCTACACTGTCTTAATAGTTAAAAAATAATTCTTGATATTTGTTGGGTAGAAGTCTCTTGCATGATTCTTATATTTCAGGGATGCCTCAGCTTCCTTGTCCATCTATATGAATTTTATCATAAGCTTATCCAATTCCATGAAAATACTTTTTTTGGGATTTTTAAAATTGGAATTGTGTTTTGGGAAAAAAGTTAGTTTTACTAAGTCTTCTATTATGGGTAATGCATGTCTCTCGATTTTTTTTAGGTCTTCTTTAATGTCTTTCCATTTTATCCTCTTACTTGGTTTCCATAAAAGTCTTACATATGTTTTGAAAATCATTTTTTCTAAGAAATTTATATTTTATGATTTCATTGGAAATGGGCTATGTCTGCCCCTGAAGATCACATATTCTAACTGTTGACTTTTGACCATATTAATCAACACTGATAATTTTTTAAATTAATTTTAATAAACTTGCCTGTAGATTATTTTTGGCTTTCTATTTAGACTTTCATAGCATTTGAGAATAATAATAGTTCTATTTCTTCCATTCCAATCACTTTTATACTTTTTACTTTTTACTTTGCACTGACCAGATCCTCTGATATAATGCTGTTCAGATGTAGACTGGTTTTTTTTCGTTTTGAAGAAATACTGTTAATCTTGCCACTTTTCAGTGTTTAGCTTTATTTCCTAAATATTCTAAAATGACTGACATACTCAGCCAAGAATTAAAAGCATGGCCAAAGAGATACCAGAACAAAGAAGCCCCTGCCCTGTTATAGAACCACAGATCTGCTGTTGGGACTTAGCCCCCAGCACCCTACCCTACATATTCTCCTATACTGAAGCCACTCCAGAGTTTGAAACCTACATAGCCCACATTATAAGAAAAGTGAGCTTAGATTCATCCCTCTCCTAATTGTTATCCAAGCACATTTTTTAAAATGAGGCACAGAAAGAAGGATGGTGTTGGGAGGAGAAAGAGAGAGGAGAGAAAAGAGGAAAGAGAGAGAGAAACCAGTTTCCTACCTACCCCCAGGTTGATAAGAAGAAAGGTGAAATTCTGTTTAAGAAGCTCAACTTCTGGAATCAGTAGTGATTTTGGAAAGGAAAGTAGGTTCTTAGGAGTGAGGAAGGGAGGCGGGAGGCAGGGAAGTGAGGAAAAACTGAGGATACAATCGGTTACTATAGTAGATTGCTTTTTCAACTATTCTCTTCCCATCACTTATATGCTAAAATTCCCACTTGTTAAAAATATGTGCTTCCTTTTCTGTCCATTCCCCCTTCATTGTTCCCACAGTGTCTGTTCACTCCACCCCCGTTTGCCACGGGGAAAGCTCAGGCAAACTCCCGCTTAGAACAAGAGGTGTGAATATCTGTCTTGCCAGTAAGATGCACCTCCCAGCACCTACCTTGGGTTCCTAAGAAGAAATAACTTTACATAAATCAAAAACTTTTATAGTCAGCATTTTAAACTATTAAATGTTCCCATTATGTGAATTTTCCAGACAGCCGAAGCTTAGTAATTTCAATATACCACATATATATAATCATTTTGATGGAAATCTTTCTAAAATGTATTGCAAACTAATTTTCCTTACTAAACAGAATATTCTTGACATAAGTTAATCTTTTCTTGATGACTAAGGGCCATTGATATGGCTCAAATATAGCGATGCCCTCAGGGATGACTGCGGAACTGAGGGCTGTGCGGCCAGCACTTACTGGCCGTGGCGGCCCAGCTATTCAGTTAGTGTCCCTCCTGTCTCTTCTCTTTCTGACACTTGTCACTTTTCAGTGCGCCTGCTTCTAAAAGCTCCCTACTTTGCTGCTTCTAATTTGTTAGCCACTGTAATGTTGGAAGAACTGGTGGTTGCCAGGGAAACCAGGAAACCAAGGTTATGAAATTAGTGCCCTGAATATCCCTGGCTCTGGCCTGAGGAGGGTTTCATCTTTCGCCACCAGAATAGGGAAGACCACAGGCATTAGACTGTTACCTGGTGTGAGGTTCAGAGTTCTGGCTGGGGCACTGAGGATTGTGTACTTTTGAAACTGTAGCAAAAAGAAGAAACCCTATTATAAACACTTGGAAATCTTTGAATCATTGTTTGGGAAAACAAATAAGGATCCTTTCTTGTATGAAGTGTTGGTGAAGGCTCAACATATATTTATATAGTGGTTGTCCTAGATTGAAGCCCATTTAGAGTATAAGCAGTGAAATGAAAGCACACACACTCAGGATTCTGAAAGAGGATTCAGGTGCATCAGCCCTGATCAAACATGTTCCTTGAGTTCAACAAGTCTCTGAAATGTATCCGTATGTTACCTGGTTATTTCAACCAGTATATAATCTTGTGAGACATCTGGAAATCTCAAAAGGAAGCTAAAGATTGAATTTCTTGGAATATTGTAGAGAGTGGGTCAACAGAATTGGGGATGACAATCTCAAAGTACCATTTTTTTGATTAATTAACCTAATTTTGTAGATTCTATATGTTACTAACAACCTTTTGATATTAATGTGGGGATTTTTCTTGAATTAATTTTGAAACTTATAAAATATGAACATAGAGAAAACTTACAGATTATGCCCCAATTATGTAAGAAGTAGAATTTGATCATTGGGTTGTTCTCTCTCTCTCTCTCTGTCTCATTCTTATTCTTTCTACCTCCTGCCTGTTTCTTTCTGCTATGCAAGGGCATAGGATAATGAATGACAGGAACCTGGTTCTCAAGAGCTGGATATTGAAGCTCAGAAAGACAGAAAACTAATAAATTAGGCAGTTCCTGATCCTGAGTACAATATCTGGAGAAACTGGTGGCAAATTGACTCGATGTCACATTGAAGCTAGGATAATCTAAATCTCTCCCACCTGAGGTACAGCTGGACTTTGACAAGGGGTCTGTGGCTCAGTTGAATGTCAAATGTCACTTTTCTAGTAGGAAAAAATAACTCAGTAGGTGATGAGAATCAGGTAATATTACATACTTGATGGCTACTTCTACTTCTAGCTAAAATGGAAAGCCACTCTGAGGAGCACTTCATATGAGACTGAAGTTGTTTACCTATGATACCACAGAGAATTATCATCCCTGGAAATGCTGAGCAAAATGGCTTCTGGATTTTTCCTGATGACTTTCTTCCCCGCTTACCTTGGGGGTGGCCATTAAATCTCGAAGACCCACCGATTTCATATTGTTGGCAGAGTTTGACAACCTTTACCTGTGATGCTGAATGCTGGATATGTTCCTTTTTACTGTAGATCCAGGTTGTGTCCTTCTTCATCATCCTGTTCTGCTACCTGGGAGGCTGATTTGTGTGGACTGCATCGAGAAGATCCCTTGCCCTTTGGCTTCCTGTTGATTTTGGCTAATTTTAGGGACTAGCAAGTGATCAGAAAGTGCAAGGAGAGTAACATCAGAATACTTATTCTCCCAGTTCTCTCCATTCCATTCCTCCACAACTTGGCTGCTTCCCTTTGTGGGAGACCTCTCCAGGCAGGTCCTCTCCCCCAATGCAGGTGACCAATCACCTCTTTGCCTTTCCAGGCATTGAGGTAAGAGGTGCTAGCTATATTGCCAGCACCTGGGAAACTGACCATCTTCTTTTGGTTTCCCATATTCCACCTCCCATTTTGTAAATCTCTTCATTAAATCTCTATCATGACCCCCTTTGAGTATGTCATTTATCTCTTTGGGGACATCTGGCAAAGATGGAACAATAAAAAGGGAAGAGATTATTTTCCCCAGGGTATATTTTTGTATGCTTTGTCAAAGATTAGATGACCATATGTGGATGGTTTCATCTCTGGATTCTCAGTCCTGTTCCAAAGGTCTATACCTCTGTTCCTGTGCCAGTCGTATGCTGTTTTAGTTACTATAGCCTTGTAGTACAGATTGAAGTCTGGTTGACTGACACCTCCCAGTTTATTCTTTTTGCTTATGATTGCTTTGACTATACAAGGTCTTCTCTGGTGCCATATAAAGCATAG
Organism: Lepilemur ruficaudatus; assembly: GCA_963574885.1. NCBI lineage: Eukaryota > Metazoa > Chordata > Mammalia > Primates > Lepilemuridae > Lepilemur > Lepilemur ruficaudatus. The sequence goes on from CAUYRT010047569.1 coordinate 26,434, forward strand.
AATTATTTTTTCTAGATCTGTGAAGAATGATGATGGTACTTTGATAGGGATTGCATTAATTCTATAGATCACTTTAGGTATTATGGACATTTTATCAATGTTGATTTTGCCAATCCACGGGCAAGGTAGATTTTTCCATCTGTTTCCATCTTCTACAACTTCTTTTCTTAATGTTTCACAGTTCTCCCTGTGTATGTCTCTCACCTCCTTCATTAAATATATTCCTAAATATTTAATTTTCTTTGAGGCTATTGTAAAAGGTATTGCATTTTTTATTTGAATTTCACCTTGACTGTTATTGGTGTATATGAATGCCTCTGATTTGTGTATGTTGATTTTGTATCCTGAGACTTTACTGAATTCATTTATCAATTCCAGGAGTCTCTTGGTTGAATCCTTGGGGATAACTACATGCAGAAGATTGAAACTAGATCCTCTACCTCTCACTTCTTACAAAAATCAATTCATGATGGATAACAGACCTAAACCTAAGGCATGAAACCTTAATATTCCTAGAACAAAATGTAGGAAAGACTCTTTCAGACATTGGCCTAGGTGAAGAATTTATGAAGACGACCCCCAAAGCAATCACAGCAGCTACAAAAATAAATAAATGGAACCTCATCAAATTAAAAAGGTTTGTACAGCCAAGGAAACTGTCATTAAAGCAAATAGACAACCTATAGAATGGGAGAAAATATTTGCTCTCTACACTCTAATAAAGGGCTGATAACAAGAATCTATCTAGAACTCAAAAAAAAAAAAATCAACAAGAAAAAATCAAACAACCCCATCAATAAATGGGCAAAGGACATGAACAGAAACTTTTCAAAAGAAGACAGAATAATGGCCAGCAAACATATAAAAAACGCTCAAGATCTCTAATCATTGGGGAAATGCAAATCAAAACCACAATGAGATATCACCTCACTCCAGTAAGATTGGCCTATATCAAAAAATCTCAAAGCAACAAATGCTGGTGAAGATGTGGAGAGGTAGGAACACACTTACACTGCTGGTGGGACAGCAAATTAGTGCAACCTCTGTGGAAAAGAATTTGGAGATACCTCAAAGAGCTAGAAATAGAAATACCATTTGATCCAGCAATAGCACTATTAGTCATATACCCAAAGGAACAAAAGACATTCTATAATAAAGACAAATGTGCACCCAAATGTTTATGGCAGCACAATTCATTATTGCAAGGATGTAGAAACAGCCCAAGTGCCTGTCAATCCATGAGTGGATTAATAAAATATGGTTTATGTATACAATGGAGTACTACTCAATTATAAGAAACGACAGTGATCTAGCACCTCTTATATTTTCCTGGATAGAGCTTGAGCCCATCCTCTGAGGTGAGGTATCACAAGAATGCAGAAATAGGCACTACATGTACTCGCCATCAAACTGGAACTGACTGATCAACACTAAGGTGCTCACACGGTAGTAATATTCTTCACGGATTGGGGGGTTGGCCATAGGTAAACCCACAACTAATGGATGCAGTGAGCATTGTAGAGGGGAAAGGACATGGCTCAAATCATGGTTTGGGTATGGCAAAGTCATAACATGTAACCAAAATGTTTGTAGCCCCATAATATCCTGAAATTTTTTATAAAAGGGAAGATTCATTAGGAAAGAAGAAGATGGAGCCTGGGAACATATAAGTCATGGAACTTTCTCTGGTACAGAAAGTCTTAACTACACCACCATTGAGAAATATGATTCAGGACTCTCCCCTGGCAGAGACTGAAACAAGAGTTGTGATGTCCTCACTGAAACAGTGCAGTGGATGATACTTGAACTAAAGTCAGAGGACCTAGAGCCAAGTCAAAACTCATCGTTTTTACCACTGTACATATTTCGGGAACTCACTTAAGGTCCTTGAACTATTTTTCACCTATAAACTTGTTTGGCCTAAAGAGCAAAAGAGCTAAAATATGAGGAAGCACTTTATAAACTATGAGGTACAAATCAGTTGTTATTATTGTTAACTTCTCCCCATTCCTTTTTATTGCACTTCCCAAATTATATTCTGCAGAATGTTGCTCTTGATGGATACTTTGAAAAAGTGGGGGCGGGGGGTCTTAAGTCCAAATAAGTTTGAGAAATATTACATATTATAGTCTGGAAATTCATGATATACCTTAGTATGCTCAAGAGTCTGAAAATTATGATATTAAAGAAACTCATTTAACTTATTTTAATTTAGCAATTCCCAAACCAATGTACGCAGAAGCCCTTTATGACCTGCAACCTACGTGATCATTTGGTGGAACTAGTGGTTCATGGAATATACCTGGTAAGTGCTGTCACCCAGGGAATTCTCTACTTACCACAGATCCATGGGGCCTTTCTCTGCACACTAGCTTTCATACACGCTTGGGTGATATGCATTCACCCCCTTGAAGCCCAAGAGAACAACTAGTCCAATGAGTCACCATGTTTTTCTTCACAAAATTTCTTTTAAGAAAACATTCACATCATGTTGTGTTTACATGAGCTTATCAATTTACTCAGATTTTGGTGATCCTTCCCCCTTTGCTTTCAAAAAGAAGCAAAGTATCTCTATGGTTGTTATAATCAGCACAACTAAACAGGAATGCAACTGGAAAGTGATGCAGGATGTCACAGGAGTAGACGGAAGGCGAACGCGTAGGCAACGTCCTGGGTACCAGTCAGGTGCAAACGTCAACCCTTTTTATTTCCAGTGCGGAAGTGCTGATGAGTGGGTATGGGATCAGTACAGATTTAACATGGAGTTAATTTAAAATAAGTTTTTTGAAAACTCTAGTATTTTATGGTAACAAACTGTTTGCTATGTATGTCTCAACTCATTTTCAATAGACACACTGAAGAGCAGACTTTTTCCTCGCGGTAATGGTGACGCTCTTCTGGGCGCTCTAGCCTCTAGGAAATAGAAACTCAAGACTTTGCTCTCCAAAAGATCTTGGATGCAAAGAGGGAGAGTAGAAACGCCTGGTGAAAATCTGGCTTCTATCACCATTTGTTCAAAGTGAGCTTTTAGTTCTCAATAACACTCTTTCACCCAATACGTTTCTATTTCAACTATTTCCATTCTCCTCGCTTTTTTCAGAAGTTTCTCAGCATTGCGGTTTAAAAAAAGAACTAAACTTTGAGGCATAAATGAGAGTAAAAATAAGGAAATATTTTAGCTTATTTAAGCAAATATCAGCATCTCTCTATCTTTTTATTTTTATTTTATTGTGGTAAGAATAATTGAGGTACACCCTCTTAGCAGATTTTTTTAAGAATACAATATGATATTTTTAACTATAGACACAATGTTGTACGACACGTCTCTAGAACGTATTCATCTTGCACTACTGCAACTTTATACCTGTTAATTAGCAACTCCCCATTTTATAAATGTCTCCTTATCCATGAGGCTGGGCAAGCACTGTGGATTCTTTCACTGACTCCTGGTGGAATCAGCTCTGGAGATAGTGACCTGAATTTCTGAGCTTCCCAAATTTCCTGGGAACAACATCACAGGTAACTAGATTTGCATTCAGGTCCTTGTGGTATAAAATGTGCTTGTACTTCACACATGCCAATAGAACAGTAAAAGTTGTACATGGGAATTTTTCAAATGAATATTTTGTAGAGAATATCTTGAAATTAATGTCTTAATTCTTGGGGATTTTTTTCCTTTGGTTCTCACCTACCCATCCTTGGGAAGCAACATAATAGTGTGAATTTTCCAAAGAAAAACATCAAGGTACCTGACAAATCATTTGACCCTGTTTTTCACTCCTGTACTCTGACAGTTATTTGTCGAGGTCCAGGGGTAGTCCAGGGCAATTCTCGGTTTTCCCAAGTTCACTGTGAGTGTTTACCTATGGAAATAAACTTTTAGAGAAAGTCTTGCCACATTCTTTAGCCTAGGGTTAGGTGCTGTATTCATAAAATGATGAGACCACCTGCATCAGCAGCAAGAGGATTTAAAGATTCCCTGAATGTGTGGGACTTGTACATTACTGTGCTTGTGATGCGGTGAAGTGAGAATGGGGAGTCACTGGTTTGCCATTCATTATGAGAAGGGGCAAAGTGTGTTTGTGACTAAGTAGACAGAAAAGACCTTGTGAATTCAAAAGAAAGTAAAATACTTGCTTGTCTTGGAAATATCAGTATATCATTAAGAGAAAACTTGGTCCCTAGCAGGTCTTGATAGGGAAGATCAAATTAGTTTCCTATTTATTCATTGGTAAAACAAAATTTTGAATATAAACATGGAGGTTTGAGACCTGAGACCTGGGCATCATTTTATACAAGGGATGAATGGCCCCTGTCTCAAATAGTGACTCACGTTTCCATAACAATATTATTTATCTTTAGGATATCAACAGCCAGATGTTCCCATTAACTCTCTGACTTTTGGGTACAAAATGTATAGTTTAAGCCCTTACAGGAAGCAATTTTATCTTTCCTCATTCCCAAAGACTACTAGAACACAGTACACAGGCGTTTTGCTTACATAGTCATTGCACAGAAATAAGCTTGTAATAAAAACTTTAACTTAAAAGTGATCACTGTTTGAATCAAAATTATCAAAATTAAGTTATTCTTAGGTAATTATTTATAGGTATTCATGTAATCATGGCAATATAAGACTTCATTGCATTCAACTACCAAAAGTAAACCATCGCCGAAACAAAAATGGTTAGACAGGCCCAGTAGCTCCCCACCTGCCAGCACCCCTTCCTACAGACACATCCATGTGTATATACACATGCACACACAAATGCTCAGAACTCTCTCGTGGCATCTCTTCACCTGTTCAATGCCGATTATTCCCTACCTGAATGGACTTAGAAGCAAGGCCCCAGTTTCCCCTCAAACTAATATGGAGAATCTCTCTGATTGAATCTGTAGTTTTTCATGTGCCTGTTAAATATCATAAGGGGATATTTTTTCATCACTTTTGATGTTCTGACCCTGTCAAGGGCGCCCATTGGTCTACCCCCGGCCTTTCTCTACCTGTTTACTCGCTCTGCTTAGAGGGGAGGAAAAGTGGCTTAACCTAATATATAAACTTGGGGAAAACGATGCTTGGTTTAACTTTTCACTTTTTCTTTTGGGAACCAGCTGCCTAAAGGAGCAGAAATTCAACTCCTATAGATTCATGTTGGAGCAAGAGATGCCCTTCCTGGTCTAGTGCTCTCTGGGAATGGGTCAGTGAGTGTGTTTATTTCCAGGGTTTAGTTAGTAGGCCCTTTTGTCTCAGACACTAAGCCACATCCTCCAACCAATGCTTTATGATGGAGTTTCCCAGTTGATGTTCCGTGAATGGGCTCAGGACTTAACGGTGGATGAAAGGGACTTTGCAGTTGCCATTGTTCCATACTATTCATCGCTGGCCACAAAAAGCCTCACCTGCTTATCTTGAGTTCCATAAAAATATTATCATTTTCCATATATGCCCTGAGGATTAAAAAAAGTTTGAAAAACAACTTTTTATTGGCAATAAAGGTGATATTTTGATTGTTCTTGTGCTACTGTTTCGCCTTAATTAGTTCAGACTAGAGCAGGGAAGGTGGCTGCTCTTTTGTGAGCTGTCTCAGACATGTCCACTTTGGTCCTTATCTTTGTTCAATTGACCCTCCTTCCTCAGACCAACCTTTCATTTTTCTCCCAATAAGCCCAGTCTTCATTTTGTGAATATTCATCTGGGTGCTGTCTTGGTGTTCAATGTCTTCTTGCCTTCTCCCCTTTTTACCTGCATTTTGCCTCCTTTGCAGCAGCTGGCATCTTGTGTATCTGATCACTGGCTTCAAGGCAGGCCTCTACTTCTTTATAATAATTGACATTTCTCAATAAAGTATATGATGAATAGCCTGGGCTACAGAGTAAGGTAAACTTACTCTGAGTTCTCAATCGTACACTTCATTTGACCTTAGACAAATCTATAAACTTTCCAAAACCTCAGTTTTCTCATCTGTAGTATGGGGATATTAAGGGTATCTCCCTTTCTGGGTTGTGAGGACTAAATGAGATTAGGCATATGTGCATAATATTTAGTACAGTGTGTATTTGATAAGCACTAGCTGTTATTATTACGAAGACATGCACAAAGACAGAAACTGATGGAGTCCAGGAATACCCTGTGATATCTCCTACTTTATTTTTAAAAAAGTTTTATTATCTTGTTGCATCATAGATGATTAGGAGTTAAAATTAAATATTGTCATTTTTTTGTGTGCCTGTTATAAAAAAGATTGGGACACTGAAAGAAAAATTGCAGGAACAGACAAAAAGATTACAATTCAGCAGTCTGAAGTCATTAAGTGCCAGGGGAAACAACGTTCCAATTTCAATCTTTTCTGACAGTATCACTCTCCTACAGAATGCTAGAAAGATTCATGTTGATAATCTTGTTCATGAATTATAAAGAAAATATCGCTGTATACCGTGTAAAGAAAAAGAAGTTGCAAAAGCATTTTAGGACCATTTCTACCAAAATAGTCACAAAAATCCACACAAAGGGGGAGACTTCATTTCTATGGAAACTAAGTTATATGAAACATTCTTTCCCAAATGATGTCAGTGAAGGAGATATTATTTGAAGAATAACTTCTATATGTATATTGCTCTTAACGGTTCAGAAAACTTTCATATTTATAGCCCTTATTTTTATCTCGCAAAAAAACATTATGTAGTTTGTGGTCAAGTATTATAAATTCCATATAACAATAAAGAAATCTATGTGAGGAGAGCTTAGAAAATACTGAAAGTAGAGATATCTCTGCAAAGAGGTGGCACAGTTGAGAAGTTGAGGACTTTTCCTCCTGTTAGGCTATTATTATATTTATTGAATAGTTTTTTCTGATAAACTATTTTATTATCATTATTTCATCATTATTAGGGCTGTCTTCTTCTTTATTCACTTTAAGACAGCATTTTAGTTTATAGAAGGCAACATAAGATTAATCTTGCTTAGTGAAGTAGCTATGTTGAAAATTTTGAACATTATGGTACCAAGACAAATAATAAGTAATTACTTTTTTGTGATTTAATACCTATGTATTAATTCATTTAATGCTCACAATAATTCTGAAAGATAGATGTTATGATTTCCATTTTATATATTAGGGAAACACAAACATATGAATCCAGGTTTTTGTCATCTCAAAACCCATGCTATTTCCATTTTCACACATCACCTTCCGCAATGAGTCACTGGGGTAGCTATCAAGAATGACCCAGAGCCTGAGTAGCAGAGAGAATTGAATTTATCTATAAATATTCTTGGCTCACCATCAAGAAAGTATAAAACAAAAAGGAAGCATGATAAATGGGAAAGCCTGATAAATACTGCCAAATCTGGGAAATGTTTCAGCTCAACACACAGAAGAGTCCCCAAGAGTCAGTAGAACCTGTTCCTCAATTGTTCCCAAGAATCCAACCAGAAGTCTCTGCTAAGTCAGAGAATATCTGCAGAGAGTTTTCAGACACTCATAAACCACATCGCCATCAATCCTATCAACCCAGCCATAACCTTTACGGAGAACATGCTAAAGTGCAGTTCATCGGAATACGGTTAGCACAGAAAAAGTATAAAAGGCAATAAACATCAGGTCAGGGTGAGAGTAAAGGGAAAACTCCAACCAGTTGCCTTATTTCTCCTCTTTTCAAGGACATAAATACCACATGAACAGTCTCTCCAAGTCAGAGGCGTCAGAGATACAGATATTCTGTGGTTCACAAGGAACCAGAGACCTTTCTCTTAGAAGCTGCCAAATAATCTAACTTCTCTAACATGACTCACACTTTCAGAAAGTTAACATATACCAAGTGTTCTTGCTATGAACATACTTTTGGTAAAGGCTCAGCTATAGATCAGGAAAGAAGGCGACACTGCAGTTTCAAATGACAGTCTTGATGCACTTGCTAACTCATGTGTTTTTGTGGATTTTTTTTTTTTTTTTTTTTTTAGTATTTCTGATTATAGGGGTAAGGGGAATAAATGCCTAGAATATGACTCAGTATACACTCTACTATTTTAGTCAACAACTGGTCCATCACTGTGCTAAGTAATAGGAAGGAGATGACAGAGACTTTTCCATAAGTGGATTTAACAAAATTTTTGGAGAGAAAAGGTTTACGTCAATGAAGTTATCATGTACACTGCTGCTGATGGAGAGTGAAAATTCTCTTTCTCAGGAAATCACAAGTTAAACTAGACAGATAATATACTTTGTGGAACAATTGGAAATGTACCCAAGTGGGCTTATAGGGGTAGTACCCTGTCAGGACAGACATAATGAAAGTTTTGAGTCATATTCAGGCATGCTGAAGTGTTTTAGGAGAATTTTTCTGGTGTGAGTGAATGTGCCATTAGAGGGATACAACTCTGTTAACTGCCTGCTCTTTTGATCTTGCTTTATGTGATGGTCTATGCATTCTCTTGTCCTTTACTGTCCTTTGATAGAGGATCTTGAAAAGCCATAATAAAAAGTGCTGATATCCTAGGCCTAAATCCCTTAGGTATGACACCTTCCACTGCCTAGCATTTGAGAAAAGTGATGTCTGTGCCTGTCTTCCTGCCAGTTTTCTCTCACTACAGATTATTCCTCTTTCTTCTTTGAGCCTCAATACTTTACATCGCCTAAGGGTAAATCTGGCACTTTTACCATCCATGGTCCAATTAGCAGAGAAGGGAGCAGCTTGGCTTGTGACAACACACAGATTCTGGTATGAGCCCACTGAGCGAACGCAGCACTGTAGACAGGCTTCATGCGTAGCTGCCTACCTGTTCTCTCTGTGATCTCAGAACAAAGGCCCACGGAACTTTGTTAGCTGCCCAGGATTACCATTCACATCTGGAGTGGATCGAAAAGGAATCATATAACATGTTTCCATTGGTGCAGGTTCACTAAATACCTCTCATAAGCTGGACCTTTTTAACAATCATTTATTTTTTTAAATTAATTTAGTTTTTAGAATGGGAAATAGGAAACGAAAATTTTACTTGAGGATAAAACTCCCATGAGAAAGTGCATTTATACACTGAACTAAGAGGCAAAAGCATGCGTAACTTCTCAAATTTTCTATTTGGAGACTCAGGAAATTCTGCTTCCCGTATATAAATTGCCTGTAGGTTGAAGATGAGGAGATTGTGGCCCTCTTTTTGGAGTAGATCAGAATTCAAAATAATCTTAGTTCATTCAGTTTTTAAGAACTCTCGCTCATGCAACAACGTTTGTTAAGAACTGGAGGAGATGCAAAAGAACAAAGGGTTCTTTCCCTGCACTTTAGGACTGTATGTGTACAGTGCATTTATGCATTCTCAATTTGCAGTTTGTAGGCCTTAGTTGGTCTAGTGATTCTCAAGCAAGAGAATTACTGCCACGGGAAGATGTTTCTGGTTTTGTTGATTTGTTTGTTTAATAATGGGGATGGTATGATAACCTAGTGGGGGTAGGTGATATGTGATGCAGGCATTTAGATGCTAACCAATTGCAATACTCCTCAAAAGGAAAAACTGTCCAATCTAAAATGTCAAAAGCAAGCTTCTCATTACAATTGGGAAACCCTGGGAAGATGATTCCACATTAGCCCCAGGTTATTTCGCTGTAGTCAATCTTCTTGGCTCATTCTTTTCTCTTTTTTTTTTAACATTTTAAACCATTTATTAAGCAATTCGTAATTATCCAATGAGAGCAAAAATGCATGTACCCTAAGAGCCCACAAGTCCATTCTTTTTTTTTTAAGATTTTTTTTTATTTCAGGAAAATATGAGAGTACAAACATTTTGGTCACATTTTATATCTTTGCCTCTCCCTAGCAAGGGTTGGAGGTATGCCCCTCCCCTCCACAATGCTCACCACATCCCTCAGATATGGGTCTACCCCCGAATCCCTGGTGGACACCACCACAATTTGAGCACCGTAGTGTTAATCAGTCAATACCAATTTGATGGCGAGTACATGTGGGGCCCATTCTTCCAGTCTTGTGTCACCTCACTTTGAATAATGTACTTAAGCTTGATCCAGGATAATATAAGCAGTGCTAGCTCACTGTCGTTTCTTAAAATTGAGTAATATTCCATTGTAAACATATACCAAATTTTAATAATGCACTCATGAATTGACGGGCACTTGGATTGTTTCTACATCTTTGCAATAGTGAATTGTGCTGCCATAAACATTCAGGTGCAGATGTCTTTATTATAGAGTGACTTATGCTCTTTTGGGTATATGCCTAATAGTGCTATTGCTGGATCAAATGGTATTTCTATTTTTAGCTCTTTGAGGAATCTCCAAATTCTTTTCCACAAAGGTTGCACTAATTTGCAGTCCCACCAGCAGTGTAAGAGTGTTCTTGTCTCTCCACATCCTCGCCAGCATTTGTTGTTTTGGGATTTTTTTGATAGAGGCCAATCTCACTGGGGTTAGATGATATCTCATTGTGGTTTTGATTTGCATTTCCCTAATGATTAGAGATGTTTAGCATTTTTTTATAGTTTGCTGGCCATTATTCTGTCTTCTTTGGAAAAGTTTCTGTTCATCTCCTTTGCCCATTTACAAATGGGGTTGTTTGATTTTTTCTTGTTAATTCTTTTGAGTTCTAGGTAGATTCTTGTTATCAGACCTTTATCGGAAGCGTAGAGAGCGAATATTTTCTCCCATTCTGTAGGTTGTCTATTTGCTCTAATGATAGTTTCTTTGGCTGTGCAAAAGCTTTTTAATTTGATCAGATCCCATTTGTTTATTTTTGTTGCTGCTGTAATTGCTTTGGGGATCTTCTTCAAGAATTCTTTGCCTAGGCCGATGTCTGAAAGGGTCTTCCTGACATCTATTTCTAGGATTCTATGGGTTTTTAATAATAATTTAATATTTATTTATTTATATTATTTAAACATGTAAAATTATTTTTGATACTATATAGAAGTATTGAATGAGTGACTTATTCATGATATTGTAGGTAATTCCATAATTGTGTATTATTTTCATGTAGTGATATATAAACTAAATACCTGGTATTCATTTCATACATCCATTTTATTTTATATTATGTCACTTCTTAAGTACTTTATGGGTGCTTGAATATAATAAGAATTAAAAGACTTTATGGGTGTGTATCTAGGTTTTCATTCCATATATTAGGTATAGTTCTGTGAAGGAAATTGCACAATTTTAATAATTCATTCAGAAGTAAATGAGGTTTAGTTATTGTGTTTGTTTGTTCTTTTCTATGTCTCTGAAAATACAAAGCTGTAGTAAAAAAACTGATATCCAATCCTGAGTAAGGTTCTAACTGAGAGAGTTTGGGTCAATAATATTACCTCTGTACCCCCCAAATTTTGTTCATTTATAAAATGATCAGATATAGTAGAAATTCTTAAAAGTAATCTGAGGAATTTTTGTTTTTTGGAATATAAATAGATCTTATTTAAATATGTGTTTTGTAGTGAAATAAATCTCAGAAATTTAGAGTTAAATTTCAATTAGCTTTTTCAAATAAAGTAGGAAGTTTTAGTCTTTAACATATGCTGATATGAATGAGAAATCTCTGAGATCAGAGTGTAATAGCATGCAGGATTTTTTGAACATATTGTGTTAGTTTCCTATTGCTGTTGTAACAAAATATCACAAACTGGATTGCTTAAAACAAAAGAAACTGAATCGAATGGTAATTCTAATTTTAGCTCTTTGAGGAATCTCCAAATTCTTTTCCACAAAGCAGTGAGTTAGCACCTCTTGTATTATCCTGGATTAAGCTTGAGCCCATTATTCGAAGTGAGGTGACACAAGACCTGAAGAATGGGTCCCACTTGTACTCACCATCAAACTGGTACTGACTGATTAACACTATGGTGCTCAAAGGGTGGGAGCGAACACTAGGGAATTGGGGGGTGGGGGGTAAACCCACGTCAGAGCGACGTGGGGGGCACTGTGGAGTGGTGAGACATGCTTGAAAAGTAGTTGGGGAGCGGAATTAGGGGTCTCAATAGGGGAAAGGAATTCCTCAAAAACTGATTCATGTGATTAACTGTACACGTCTGTAAATTCACTGAAAATCATTTAATTCTACACTTAAAATGGAGTGTTGGTTGTACATAGATACAGTTGGAGCACTATGTGTGTACTCTCTGGACCACGGAGATCATTTCTATGGAGAGATTAAAACTAGTATTTAAGTCATCCCCGGAGGATGGTTGAGTTGTAGTGTTAGGCATGATGTTAAATCAAGATTATTTCTTAAATCAAAATTACATACTGAAAAAACACTACTTGAAGTGATAGCTATTAGACTGGTTCATACCGGACCAGACTGGACCAAACCAGTTCAGACCGGTTCAGACTGGGCCACACCGGACCAGAATGGTTCTGACCAGACCAGACCAATTCAGACCAAACAAGACTGGACCAGATCTGTTCAGACTGGTTCAGACCAGTTCTGACCAGACCAGACCAGTTCAGACTGGACCACACCTGTTCTGACCAGACCAGACCGGTTCAGACTGGACCAGACCGTTTCTGACCAGACTAGACTGGGCCAGACCGATTCAGACTGGATCACACCAGACCAGGCCAGTTCAGACTGGTTCAGATGCAAAAATTCTCAACAAATCCTAGCAAACTGAACTCAGGTGCTTATCAAAAAAATAATCCATTATGACCAAGTGGGCTTCATCCCAGAGATGCAGGGATGGTTCAACATACACCAGTCTATAAATGTGATTCACCACATAAATCGAACAGAAAACAAAGACCATATGATCCTCTCAATAGACTCAGAAAAAGAATTTGACAAAAATTCAGTACCATTTTATGATAAGAATGTTTAAGAAAATAGACAAAGATGGGACTATATTTAACTAAGGAAGTTACAGACCTCTTCAGGAAGAATTAAGAAACACTGAGGAAGGAAATAGCAGAGAACATAAACAGGTGGAAAACTATACCATGCTCATGGTTTGGCAGAATCAACACTGTTAAAAGGTCTGTACTATCCAAAGCGATCTACAGATTCAATGCAATCCCTATTAAAATACCAACATCATTTTTCACAGATCTAGAAAAAATAATTCTATGCTTTGTATGGAACCAGAGAAGACCCCAATATAGCAAAAGCAATCTTAAACAACAACAACAACAACAAAAACCAGATTGGGATGCATTGATGTACCAGACTTCAGGCTATACTACGAGGCTATAGTAACTATTATTCTCCTTAGAGATGAAGTCTAAAAGCATGTGCCTCCACGCCCAGCAGGTTGTGTGAATCTAATCGCACTTTCCTCAAGTTCACTGTTTCTATGCCCTGTTATATCCAATCTACTACTGAGCACATTCAGCAACTTTTTAATTTCGGTTATCCTATTTTTTAGTTCTTTATTTTCCTTTTGTTTGTATAACTTGTATTTTTATGAATATTTTATATTTTTTATTTGTCTCCATACAATTTGAAATTGATGGTTGAATCTCTTTTATGATGTCTTCTTTCAATTCCTTGTTAGATAATTTCAACATCTGACTCAGATCAATCTTGGCATCAGTTTTTTTTTTTTTTCTCATTAAAGTTGTGATTTTCTTGTTTCTTAGTATTACAGGTAATTTTCACTTGTATCCTGGACATTTTGACAATTTTGACGTAACATTTTCTTGAAGAAATCAGTTACCATCTTTTAAGGACATTCTATGCTTTTCTTATTTTTCTCAGAAGGATGATGTGATCCATAATTTGCGTTTACTTGTTCCTACTGAGGTACAAGGAGAATGAATGCTAAGAGACCCTTTGGTTCAACAACACTTAGAATCTTCTTTAGACTTTATTTGAAATATTTAGTATCACAATGTATAAATTCTTATTAACGATGCCTTGATATGTTTCAATCCAAGAGAGATATTTCCAAAGTGGCTTTTTCAGCTTTTTGATACTCTATTTTCACAATTTCTCTTTATAATATCTATTATATTATTATATTGTATATCCTTAAACACTTACTGCCTATTCTTATATTAATTAATTAAAATATTATTAAGGCTTCATTCGTCTAAAATGAGTCTAAGCAGATGAGATTTTGAAGATTATTTTGGAGTCTTCATTGCAATCCAAACAGATTGTTTAAGTTTTATAAAATACTTTGGAAGATTGAATATCACAGTGTAGGCTGGATATCACTAATTCTTTCCATAGCAGTTACCAATGGGATAAACTAATTTGTGCTCTATTTTTTAAAAAGGAAAACACCAACATTGATTCACTTAGATTTGAATGAGGAGTTTTGCAATTAGTTTTTTTCTCTCACAAGCCATATCGTCAAAATGTTCTATGTCAGGTCATTTGAAGGCTTGAAAATAAGCATGAACAAATTTACTAGATTAAAGAGTTTTCCTCTTCTGAGAAAACATGAAGTCAATATAAAAAAACCACAACAAAGTAACATGCATATTTTAAGTTTTTATATCATTGTCATTTGTCATGAGGTGCTATCCTTACATAATTTTATGGTTGTCAGTTTTATCTTGAACGGCAAAAGAATAACAACTTATTACCAGACTCCATATTAATCATCTTTGCTAATCTTCCCTTAGTAACTCAAGTTTTTCTTTCAAATTTCTTTCTTCCTTAACAGTCAAAAAGGAAAAAAAAAAACTTATTTCTTTATTGTTCTTGTATCTGATCTTATTCAACTTTCTATACTTTGATATACACGTGTATGAAGATGTACATAATTTTAAGAGTGTGTGTTTATATACATATGAACTGAGAAGAGAGTTGTGTCAGTACTAAACTTGAGATAGAATATACGAAAGAAAAGAAAATCTCTTAATAATCAATCATATTGGAAATGGGGAGAAGGCTGAATAAAAATTTACTCAGTTTTTTTCACATTTGCTTAGAGTCTATTTTTGCAACATTGGGAATTCACATTATTTATCTAGCATTTAGTTTTATCTTCTGTAATATATTGATGTAAACATCCACAGTTCCATATGTCTAAAATTTAGGTTTAGCTACTTTCTGGTGTCAAAAATTAGCTCCCAATAAAAACTGCCTTACTCAAAACTGAGAAATCGGTAGATTTCTAAAATAATTCAAATAGTTCTGAGAGTCCTCAGGAGGAGACTATTTCTTTATGAGGTTTTTGTATAGGTTACTCAGCGGTTGCTGTTATTTTCTTCTTAGTCTCCTCTAGAAAGATAATGTGAGAGTTCCTGCTGGTGATAACACTTGGAGTGAAGACCAAAAAGTCCAAAGTTGTGAAGATGCTCCTATGCCTCCCAGAACATGATGTCTACAAATAAAGTTCCAATTTAGCTTGCTTTTAATATTGCCTTGCCTTCTCCAGGTTTTCAGTTATTTAAAACATGGAAAACAAAAAATGCCATTTCTACTACATTTTGTAAAATAGGCTATGAAAGAGTTTCAATTTATGTTCTATTTAATTTTATAGAGATATGAGAGAAATAGTTCTTTTGTTCCTTGAGTCTTGGGTTAAAAAACATATACAGGAGATAAGGCAGAAGACAATGGGAGTCACAGATCCACTGAACTCACAGTGTTCCAGCAGCCTTCCTTCCTTCCCATCGTCCCCACCTGCTCTGTCACAACCTATCATCGAATCAAGCTCTTACAAAAAATATGCATTTCTAAACTTTTCCTTCCGTTAGGAAGAAAGCCTTTTACAGGTGGCTCTGAAACCCCTGACACAGACAAAACTGTCTAGATGATCTGTATAGTCTCTAGGGTAATGATTGTGCAGGATGGTGTCCAAATTTGGACTGCTTCCTCAGGGCTTTGTACCTACTGCATATACAATGAAAATACATTTTATTTTATTATTAGTCATAATAAAAGATGAAGGAGAGGAAAAAGTAACTATGAATAAAATATCAATAACTGTTAATCACCCTACCCATAGCATTACTCTTCCATCATTAGGTATTCATGTGCCAGGCTTGTTCATGCCCTCCCCTCCCCCACAACAAATCTATCTAGCTATTTGTCTTTCCACCTATCTCCGTGCAATTTTGATTCTTACTCGTGTGAAGCAAATATTACATCTCTCTCTCTGCTAGGAAGTAGAAACACTGAAGAATGTAAAGACATCCTATGTTCTTCTCTTGACTACAGGATGTCTTATGAACATGTATAATGTAATCTTAAGGACCACTGAATAGTATGGGAGTATTTATACCTTTTTTTCTGAGTTTTTGTAAGAATACTGCCTATTAGCATAAAAAGGATGCTAGTTGATTAATGAGACCATTGTCCTATCATGCCAAAAAAATCTTACCACTGTTATCATCATTCTAATACCATCATCAAGTTCAGTGTATTTTTGATTGAAAAGCTTTTTTAATGGTTGAAAAAATAGTAATATTTCATGATATATAAAAATTACATGGAATTTAAATTTCCATTCCCATAAATAAAATTTCGTTGGAGCACAACCACACCCATACATTTATATATTGTCTCTGGCTGCTTTCATGACACAATGGCAGAATTTAATAGTTGCAACAAAGACAATCTGAACAATGAAGCCAGTCATACATATCATCTCTTCCTTTAGAAAAAAAGTTTACTGACCCATTGAAGTACAATATGCTGACTTGCAAGGACACCACTTAGTAGAACACAAAAAATTGGTTAGGATTACCATTCTGAAACTAGGTCATATATGTGTCAGTACATATGGAGTTAACAGTCTTTATTTTTTGTACTTATTTTGTAATGTCATCACTATCATAAGGTGGACAATATTTCAGAAATCTTTAATAATAGGCAAAATGTTTTAGCTCACAGAGAATTAATTAATGCATGTGTTTAGAAATCAGGAAGCATATTATAATTAACTAATAAAATGATGAAATATTTATAAGAAACAGAAAACAATAAACAAAGTAAGTATATTCCAAAGTGAATATATTATACTAAACATTATTTAAAACTTATCAAGTTACATATTTAATATTACAATTTGCATTCTGGTTTGTTAACTTTGTTTAATTGCATCATTTGCTATTTAGAGAGGAAGAAATTGTTTTCATTTACTTAAACCTTTATGTAGAATTAGCAAATAAGGATGCAATTTGCATTTAATATTTTATTGGGGGTATTAGATTTAAATATGCATTGTCAACGGAAATAAATACTCATGATTTTATATCTTGAGGGAGAAATAGTGCTTGATTTGTATTTACTATTCTTTACACAGCATTCCTGATGTGACAAATATCTCACATTTAAACACGTAGAAAATATACCTGAAAATTAAAGGAAACTCTTTTTTTTTTTTTAAACAAAAGCACAAAGATGTAAATTTTCAGTTAACATTTCTCTCTGTAAAAAGATAGGACTGGATTTGCTCACAACTTAAACTTTGTAGGATTTTTTTTTTATATCTGTATTATATTATTTAAATAAATTACCTGGCTGAATTTTTGAAGAAAAATAATCTATGTCAAAGTGAATAAAAAGATTGATACAATAAAAGTAATACTATTTTTCTTCAAAAGTAGCATGTGACTACAAAGAATGGAGGTAACCATTTTTGTTTGGTTTTTAAATCTGGTCTGCAAGCATTTGCCCAGAGGAAATTAAAGGCACTGTGAAGCCAACACAGAATACCATGGAACTCGCTAGTGTGGAGATGAGGAAGGAGACAGACGATGCCACTGGGGAGGCAGACGATGTGCGTGGGCAGATTTGTTCACACAGAGGAAGGAGCCCAGGTGCTGTTGCGATGGGGAACATAAATGTTCAAGTAATTGGCAATAAGCCTCCTTCCGTAAAAGCAGCATTTTGGGTACATTTTTGTAAAAAATGTAGAAACATATACATGATACAACATTTACCATTTTTAAGTGTGGACTTTGGTGTTATTGATATATTCACACTGTGGTGTCACTGTCACCACCACCCATCTGCAGAGCTGTTTTCATCTTGGAAAACTGAAACTCTCTACTAAACTCTCTACTCTCCGCTAAACAGCTCCCCATTTCCTCTTCTTTTCCAGACCCTGGCAGCCACCATTCTACCTTCTGTTTCTGTGAATTTCACTATTCTAGGTACCTCATGTGAGTGGAATCATACGGTATTTTTCCTTTTGTGATTAGCTTATTTCACTTGGCATGATGTCCTCAATGTCCAGCTATGTTGTAACATATGTCATTATTTTCTTTCTTTTTCTTTTTAAGGCTGAATAATATTCCATTGTGTGTCTAGACCACATTTATTTGTTCATTTATCTGTCCGTAGACACTTCCTTTGCTTCTAAGTTTTGGCTGCTGTGAACATGGGCATATAAATGTTTCTTTGAGACCCTGTTTTCAGTTGTTTGGGGTATATATCCAGAAATGGGATTGCTGAATTGTATGGCAATTCAATTTTTAATTTTTTGAGGAACCACCATACTGTGATGCATTCTTGGCTGGGGAAACAAAAGGAGTCATCAGACACAGTGGTGTCTCGAGAACAGAATGTTGAAAAAAGAGAAAGTTGGTCCTAGTGAGAATCACACTTGTGTATTTAGGAAACAAGATTTTATAAAATCCAGTAAAAAAGTAAGAATAATTTAATTGTCAGGTGCTCTTTTAGATAGTCCGGTTATATAATTTTAAACAGTGTCGTTAGAGAATAAAGTGAAACAAAAATTTGCGGTGAAGGCAGCTATCTGACCTGGGGATTCGTGGCTGCTTACACTGGCAGTGTTGAGTAATAGACATTGACTTTTCTATTTCCATCATGTAGACAATTAATACTAACAATTTTAAGTCATCGTAGAGCTCATACTCCTGACTGTTTTCAGGGCCGCTCAGTCCACTTTCTAGTACTGTGACACTTTAGAGACATAGTGACATACTACTCTGCTCCACGTGACGGAAATCTGAAAAGTCACAGAATCCAGGTGTTAATTTAAGAATTGAGAGAGCAGGACATGCTTACCATACAGAAGACCCGGAGGACCTCAGTAGCTGCCTGCCTACCTGTCCTGAAAGCTGGCTGTGTGGAAGAAGCTCTGTTGTTCCAGAGGTCAACATGCAGATGATCACTGAGGCGAAACAAAGGAAGGATTCTTTATCATCCAAACTGTTTTGCTGTGCGAGTAGAACAGTGGTTTCCAGGAACTGGATCATGTGGGAAATGGGAAGACAGTAGTCAAAAATAAAAGCTTTGGTTATCCGATGAATAGTTCTGGGATCTAATGTGCGGAATGAACACTGTTATTAATAATATTATATTGTTTATTTGAAATTCTCTAAGAGTAGATCTTAAGTAACCACACCACAAACACACACAAAAAAGGATAAAGACGTGTGGCAATACATGTGTTGAATAATTTGATTGTGGTAATCATGGCGCAGTGTTTACATATATATGTGTGTGTGGTGTGTGTGTGTATATCTCAAATCATGCTGTATACCTTGAACTTGGTCAATTATGCCTCAATGGAGCCGAAACAACAGCAACAACAACAATAAAAATTTGCTTCCCTCAGTGGTGAGCTTCCCATCACTGGAGGTGTTTAAGGAGAACCAAGGACCATCTACTCAGAAAATCTGTTAAGAGTTCTACAGTATTCTAAAAATTTAACAAAGTGATATGCAATGACTATTTAAGCCTTAAGATTTTTTTTTTTTTTTTTTTTGAGACAGAGTCTCACTCTGCTGCCTGGGCTAGAGTGAGTGCCGTGGCGTCAGCCTAGCTCACAGCAACCTCAAACTCCTAGGCTCAAGCAATCCTCCTGCCTCAGCCTCCCGAGTAGCTGGGACTACAGGCATGCACCACCAAGCCAGGCTAATTTTTTCTATATATTTTAGTTTTCCAATTAATTTCTTTCTATTTATAGTAGAGACGGGGGTCTCACTCTTGCTCAGGCTGGTTTCGAACTCCTGACCTTGAGCAATCCGCCCTCCTCGGCCTCCCAGAGTGCTAGGATTATAGGCGTGAGCCACCGCACCCGGCCTAAGATATTTTTTTTTAATAAATGAAAATATATCCCTGTCTTCTGTGCAGGGTTAGTGAATGGAATTTGTAAATTAATGGAAACTATTTTAATGTACATTAACATTTGATTCAAATTACAAAATCAATTGTTCATAATTCTAATGTTTTTATTTTTATTAAAGCATGCTCTTGTCTGGTCTAGTTTTCTTAAACTCACAAGATTTTGCTATGATTCCAAGAAGAGTTTGCCAGATATTTTTACCCACATATGTAGTCTATTTAGCTTAATATATTGTCTGGTATTTATTAAGAAGTAGTTTCTCTGAGAAATTTCTGCCACAGCAGCCATCCCTCATTAGCAACATTATGATAATTTGAACACATAAAAGGACCCCATTATCCTCCACAGAAACTTTTCTTCCCTAATATTGCATAATACTTAATCTTTGGATATGTCCCCAAGCTCTTCACTAGTGCCCTTTCAGCCAGCCAAGAACCATCAAATGTATCTGGAAAAAAAAAAGAGAGAGAAATTCTCCACCACTTCCCAAAACCTCACCTTAATAGAACACTTACCAACCAAGGACTGTCTCCATGTATCTCCCCTTTGACTCTACAAACTGCTTGCCTTCCCAACACCATCAAGCCTCTGCCAAAACATTTATGAATTACTACAACCCCAAGTTATGAACAGCCAGCCTTTGCTAATTTTGTCTCAGACTTAGTTTTGTGGTTGACATCTCCTTGGAGATATTGAGCTTTGTTATTAAACAAAGTTAAAAAGTGCAATAATTTCATTATACTGGTAAAGTTTCCTTTTCTTTAAAATAACTTCCCTGTAACTTCTGGCTCATGCCTGAAATGTCAGGGACAAGACCTTTCTTTCCACAGTTGAGGAATAGAGTCTAGAGAATGACCTGGGGCAAGGATTTGGGCTGGGCGCAGTGCTGTGCTAGCAAATGCTTACGAATCAATTCTCAATAAATAAACAAATGAAGAAAAACAAAAGCCCTGATTTTTAGTGTTTGCATGTAAATACTCCCATGTGGCTAATTTCAAGCTACCCACGTGTCCTCACAGAAGGTAGAATTGGGAAGGTGCTCCGTGCGCTCTGGCAGCCCTGGGGGCAGGCTCGTGCACCAGTGGCTGGCTGTGCCTCTTCTTCAGCACGTTCCAGTACCGTTTGCGCGTCAGCCCTCTGAGCCTTAGTGCCATTACTTTTAAAAATGAGGAAAATGCCAGATCATTAAGTTACTTGTTTGATCACATCGCAAATACATGGCGTGTGGTATTAGCCTCTGCTCTCAGCACAGTTCATCATTTGCAAAACCTCCCTTGGAAAAGGAGTCTCGTAATTTAAATGTCAAGCTGTAAAATGAATAAATAGCACACTTTTTTCAAAGGACTCATTTTTGCTGACTCTGGATGCAATAGAAGTTGCTTAAAACAAGTGACATACACAGTGCAGATGGGAATATTGAAGACACGCTTCACTATATTCACAGTTTTGCCAAGGGCTAGGCTTGTCATAATTAACAACTCACCAGGATATTTTCTTTGCCAAATGAGTAACCAGTCAAACAATGCACAGGTATTGGGCACTTCTCTTGTCTAGGTGCTCTGCGGGGGGCCAGCTCTTTATCTTCAGCAAGGGTGGCCAGCTCACCCTCAGCTCTATTTACAGGTGTGAAAAATTATCCACAGATATTCCAATTCAAATGAAAATCTGTTTGCTTGTGCCCAGCTTGCTTAGTAGTTGTTGTAGTTTGAAGGGAGGAAAGAAAGGCTTTCCTCCTGCTGTTGCCTAATTGGAACCATCTGTTATTGTCTTTGTCTCCACTAAAGAAGCTGTCATCTGAGACCTGCATCTGCCATGGATATCCAGGCCTGGAAGCCCTGGATCAGACAGCAGCCTTCTGCGGGAAGGCAGAGTGCAGGGTCTGCAAGGGCATTGTTTCTAGGATCCCTTGTCAGGGAGAAGATACTCCAAGAGTAACTATGCTCCGAAGGAAGGCAATGCCATAAGAACATACTTTATTTTTGTAGCAGGTAAGATTTAGAATTTTACTTGGAAAAGGAAGTATTGTGAAAACTCTGGACAGTACTCACCTGTACTGAGCACCTACTTTGTGCAGTTGTTTTACATCTACTGTCTCACAACAATCCTATGAGATAATATCATTAACCCCATTTTATAGGTGATGTCACCGAGGCTTGATGTAAGCCTGGTTCCCGAGGCTCAGAGCCAGTATGTGCATGGCAGAGCTGAGCGACTCAGTGAAGACCCCTCTGGAATAAAAGCCCATGCCGTTTCTAGACATGACAGCAGGAGTCAGCAAAACAGGCCAAATCCAGGCTGTCACTTGTCTGCGGGCAATACAAACGCTAAAAATGCTTCTTACACTTTTTAATAGTTAAGAAAATTAAAACTGGTATTTTGTGACACATGAAAGTTATTTGAAATTTTAACGTTGGTGTCCCTGAAGAAAGTTTTATTTAAACACAGTTGTCATTCATTTGTGCACTGGCGATAGCTGCCTTCATACCACAGCAGCTACAGAGCACCGTCTGGCTCCCAAAGACTACACTGTGTGGCATCTAGCCCTTTACAGAAAAAGGTGCAGATCCTCTGCTCAGCCAGCGGTTCTCAAACTTGAGCCTGCATCAGAAAATCACCTGGAATGCACGTCAAACACAGATCGCTGGTTCTCACTCTGGAGGCTCTAATCCAGTCAATCCAGGGTGGATCGACTTGGCTTCCATTTTTGAAATGCTCCCTGGTGCCACTCTTGCTGCTGGTCTAGGGACAGACCTGTGAGACCCATCACACTAGATGAATTATAGAAGGAAAAGCACAATTTCTGATTAGCTGAAAGGGTTTTGCTAATAAGATTCTTCAGTTATGAGTTCAAATAGTGGATTTTGCACTTAGAGGATAAACCTCCAGCAGGGATAAGCCTCCCCACTCTGTGTCTTTTCTTGTTGTGATGTATCTAACACTTACACTGTTAGATGACTCTTAAGCAATTGTTTGCATTTGCATGGGTTTAGTTTTCTTCATCACTGTATTTTACATTTAGTGAGAGCAAGGATCACAGAGTTTGTGGCCTGATGTCCATGTTGATGGCTACTGCAGGGCTGCTCTCATGCCATGGATGACAGGCAGGGTAGCAGAATGGAAAGATTACAGGCAAATATGCTCTAAATCCAGACTCTTTTGTTTGCTTTCTACCCAAATTTGGGCACATTACCCTATAAGGCCCTCAGTTTCTTCCTCTGTGAAATTAGCATGATAACATGTACCTTACTGAATTGCACTGAGTTTTATTTCAGATCAAATAGGTAAAGCATTTTCGATGTCTGACAAACTGTAAAGAACCTGGAAGCTCTTGAGAGGTTCACTGCACAGTAATTGAACAAAAGCTCTCGGTTCCTTAACACTCTAATGAGGAGCATGTGATGAGGAAAGTCTTTTCCTGTGCTGTCCATGGATTGAATCCCAGACATTCCCCGATGGGAACATTGAACTCATGACAACTTGGAAGCACATAATACCTACTTTCATCACACCTCGCTGCTTCCTCGCTGGGCTCTGAGGGGCTCTAGGTGGCATACAGTTCCACAGTCTCACAGGCTGCATCCAAACTAGAGGGATAGCGGCCTGGAGAAAATGGGGCTGCCGTGACCCAAAGAAGGGTCTAGAAAGGAAAACACAAGAACCGACATCACAGCTTCAGTGTCTATATTATTTGTTGCAATCTCCCAAAACAGTGCAGAGGTTAAGAGCTCCAAATGTGGAAACTGACCGCTTGGCTTGGTGTTCTGACTCCATTGTGAGCTTGTGGTGTGTCGTTAGAGAAGTCACTTAATTTACTCTTCAGTTTCAGCATTTCTAAAAATGGGGCAATCACAGAACCTACTTTATCTGATTCTTATGAGGGTCATATTAGTAATTTTATGTAAACTTGGAGCTTGGACCAAGGTAAATGCTAGCCAAAGGAAGCACCCATGTACCACGTACATGTTCTAAGTGCTTTACTTCTATAATATTAACTCATTCATAAAGCAAAACATAGATTTTATGCATCCTATGAGTTCAATGAAAAAAATGTGTAGAGAAAAACCTGGTATAGTTTGGACTAATCTATTATTATGCTTTGGATCATTGTTAATGTGTTTAAGTGTTTGTGTGTGTGTGTGTGTGTGTGTGTATCTTTTCTTGACTTTGCTGGTATGTATCATGACAAAATATATTATTTTGTGATCAGAAATAACTGTACATTTTTTGCTTGTTATCAGTTTTCCTGCTGTCATTATATCTTCATCCCTTTATTTTGCATCATTCTCTGGACCAATCTAACTTGCTCTTCAAACCTTCTCCTTTTTCTGGAACTCACAACTCATAGGCAGTGAAAGGTACCTGGGTAGCAGAATATTTTGAATCAGACATTTCCTGATTTCACTCTATTCTGTTTGAAAGCTCACCACCATTTTGCCAAAACCATTTGGAAGGAGGAGGAGGAGGAGGAGGAGAAAGAGGCGAGGAAGAGGAGAGGAAGAGGAGAAGAAAGGTGGGAGAGTGAGGGACAAAGAATCACTAAAAGGCCTTTAACAGGGAAAACACCTTGTATGTTGTCCTCAGTTGACACACGAAGTGTAACAGAGCTCACTAAAATCTTGACCAAAAAGGACTTTATGGGATATTGAAGGGATTTTAAAACTTATTTTGTGGCACCACATAGAAAGCCACCTATTCTTGCAATATTTGTTCACAAGGGAGCACACTTCCAGGACTGTGTATCCAATAGCTAATTCTCTATGACTGTTAACACCAATACGGTCCTTTAATAAATATTCTCCACATTTTACAGAAACAGCACTAACTACAGCCAAAGAAAATGGAACCCAGCCTGCCAGCATGGGCGCACCCTGTTCCTCATGGACCTTTCCGCTGTGCCTGCTTGGTGGGTCTTTCACGTCCACACTCGGCTTTTGTTAAATCCCATCCCAGGCTCTGGAGACCATCTCGCTGAAGATGCCACACGTCCCGCCTTTGGGTGGAGGGACTTTCTAACACACTCCCCCTTTTTGTTTTCATTCTAGTCTCATTCTCAGATAGACCCTTCAGCACTGACTAGTTTTAATAATGGATTATTTAGAATGATAGTCTCAAACTTAGCCATAAATTGTTGTCTGAAAGGGGCTCCATTTGTGGCCAGGTTGGAGGGAGGGTGCAGGGGATTGGCCAGTGGGATCACTCATGTTTCTGTGAACTAAAATAAAATCTTAAATCTTAAGCTCCCCCCTCCTCGTCACTGGCTGACTGAAATGGACCCCTCCTCCTGGCCAAGAGATATCCTAAACTGAATTGCCTGCCTCCAGGAGGGAGGTCAGACATGCCTCAGCATGCCCCCCTCCCTTCTTGGGGACATCCTTTGTAACTCATTAGCAGGCCTAAGGTACTCAAGACAAACCTGCAGGTCCTCAATTTACACAACAAATATATGTCAGGTGACTTGTCTCTGATTAACAGATCTCCTTACCTTAAAACATTACAAGCTTTTAGACAAAGATTCATGTCTTCAACTAATTACAAGTCAAAGAATGTTTAACCCTGTAACCTATAACCCACTGCTTTGAGATGGCTCACCTTTTTGGGCCAAACCAATGTATGCCTTCCATGTATTGATTTATGACTTTACCTGTAACCCCTGTCTCCCTGAAATGCATAAAACCAAACTGTGACAGAGCCACAGCGAGTCCACTTGTTCAAGGCTTCTTGGGCATGGCTCCAGGTCATGGTCCTCAAATTTGGCTCAGAATAAACCTCTTAAAATTATTTTACAGAGTTTGGCTTCTTTTCTGTTGACACTTCCCGTGCACAAGGGACTGTTTTATATCTGCTTCTCTTTTTGTCAGGACTCTCCGCTACTCTTCTCTACCTCACACCTAATTCACAGGCAGATATCATTTTCTCCAGGAAGGTTTCTTTGATTTCCACCTGAGATAGTTCCCTGCCTTCTGCTGCTGTCCTGAATCTGCTGTTTCCTTCTCTCCTCATATTCCCATTGAGGCCTAAGGATAGAGTCATGTGATCGTGAGCTAGTTGAAGACACGCACTGTTTTTTGTTTGCCTTTATTCTTTATTTCCATTAATCTCTATATCCCAGAACAAAATATCCTCATGCACTTCAATGGGTAAGGATGACAAAATAATGAAAGAAGAAATAATACATGTTGAAATGATGGAATGAAGAAATGAGGATAATTTTGCCTGACCTTTTCTGCCTATTCAGTTAAGCCAGCGACCTAAACAAGATCAGTCTTAGACAGTTTTTTCATCTTTAAGCTTAACTGTTTGTACCTATAGAAGAAAGGCTTTTGTAGGGAGAACAAACTGTTTTAAGAAGCCAGCAATGCATTATATTTGTGATTCACACTACAAACAGGCTAAGCATAAATCTAAAACTCTATCCTGAAATGCTCAGGCTTCATCTTTATTCTCTGTATGAAAATGATTCATTAAGAGCTTACTGCTTACAGCTGATTACCAGAAAGTAATATGTTTTTCCATATACCAGAAATATTCTACCAGTGAGGAGTTTCCAAGAAAAACAGAGAGAGTCTTGGATGTTCATGCAAAAACTTTTATGGTATTACTCATTCTATAATAGAATGAGTGGTTAATGGTTTCTTATTTCTGTCATTTTCCTTTAATGCTTTTATGATTTGAGTAATACTAGATCAATATATTTGGAACATGAATATTGGTCTAAATGTACAAATCTGCGTCTTTAAATCAGATAGCATATAAACAAATAAAACTCTTTGTAGTTGGTATGTGATTTTTTGTATTACTCCCTGTTAATTCTAAGGTACAAAAATTCCACTCTGAGCCTCCAAAAGACTTTATTTTTAGTATTATTTATTCAAGTAATAATATTTGCTTATAATCTTACCTTTAAGATTTAATTTATTTTTATTGTCAGCTTTTAAAATAATCACCAACAATGGAAGTAGTCATGGAGTTTAATGATAAAATAATGTAAATAAGCACTTTCTTGCCCTTGAGGGGAATTTGCTCTTAAATATAGATTTGCTTTTCTCAGCTCTGGGAAGCAGCAGAGTTCAGTGGAAGTATATTCTTGCTTAATGCTAGGAGTTCTCAATCATCTTGGGCAAGGCATTTATTCAAGTAGTAGTTTCTCAGGTGTCAAGTTAGGACTGTAGGATATCTAAGGTTAATTCTAGAGCATTTCTAAGATTTTTTTAGAGCTCTAGAAATAAATACTTACATTTTATCGTGACTGACATTGTTGCTGACTGTACAATAGTCATACTCACTTACACATATATATACACACGCGTGCACACACTCAGACACAAAGTTCTTAACTGCTTGTAGAGTCCATTTGCTACTAAAGGGGCTGGGTATATCAGGCATTTATTATCATAGCCATCTCCTTCTGATCTAAGGACAAGTACTAGGTTCTAGTCCTGGCCAGCGGGATCCGAGAGGAAGTCTACAGTAGAATACTGAAACAGCTTTCTTTGGCTAATAAAATAAATGTCATGGAATGCCTCTATTCTTTGCTAGATCTGTCATGCCTCTCTGTGTCACCTGGAGATGCTGCCAACATGCTGGCACCCTCTAGAAGACAAAACTGTCCATCCAAGAGTGACAGTACTGAAAGATGCAAAAACTTTTGGTTCAGGAGGGTATTGCCAGGAGATAAGACAATTCTGAAGCCACTGTACTCTTGAGAACTACTTGTTTGAAACATGACAAGTATCTTGACTTTCCAAGGCCTTTTAGTTGGGTGTTCTGCCTGTAGCCAAAAATCAGCTAATCAGATAGTCTCCTATTATATGGAGCTATGACTTAATATATGCTCACCTCAGATCTTTTCATGGCTTCAAACTTTACAAAAATGAGGTCTATATTCAAATGTCTACATTCTGAGAGAGATCTTTCCTGACTAGCCTGTCTAAAATAGCTGCTCTCTGATCATCCCTCTTCCTTATTCTACTCTATTTTCCTTCCAAGCCTTTTCCACTTCTGTAACAATTGTTTTTGTTTTTTTTTTTTTTATCTGCTTACTTGTTTATCACCTTTCTTTCTCTAGAATATAAGCTTTTTGAGGGAAGGGCTATCATTTCCCAATCGTCCTGTTTTTATACCATTTGCAGCAGGGTCTAGCATACAATCAATATTGAATAAATATTTGTTACATAAACTAATGATGATATTCTTAAATCAAAGAGTACCAACAAACTAACTTGGGAAGTAAAAGTTCTTATGATTGTTAACTAAAATCTTGACAAATGCAAACAAATCAGAAATCAAAGTAAGCATAACTTTGATTTTTAGAAAAACACAGATTGTAAAAAGTGAGCTATTTGGATATACAGTTTATGTACATACTTTATATATTCATTTACATGAAATGATCTTAAACTTTATAATGTAAGAAGCAAATGGTTTTTACTGAGAGGAAAATAATGAGTAAGGAAAAAAATGCCAAGCTAAAATGAGACTGATAGATCTATTCATTTATTCAGTATTTTAATGAGCATTCACAGATATTTGTGTTGGTATATGCATTAAAAGTTTCAAAGTAACTCAAAATCATATTCATGGTTAAGACATGAGAAAATAAATAATAATGATCAATTTTTAATTTCTACATGATTCATCAATGTAATCTTTTTTCAGTGAATCTAATACAAATGTTGTAATCAGTAAAAGGGTCTAGCGAAGATGGTAATAATTGATAGGCACAGAAGATGAGGCCTCTGTCCACATGGAATTCAGCGACCAGTTGGAGAAATGAGCATTTAAACAAATTAATACAAAACATAAATTAAATTTAACATAAAAACATGAATAAAATTTTTCATCAGATTGCATACATAAGAAACTATCCGTGCTCGCTTCGGCAGCACATATACTAAGAAACTTTTCAATGATGCCAGCAAAAAATAATGTAAAGTTCTGTTAAAACTTTTTCATCTGTAAATACAATGAGAAAACTACCAAGAACTGACCCCTAAACATGGGAAAAGACAATGTAAACTGACTCAGATGCTGGGCTTTCTAGAGACAGATGCTGGCGACGATGTGGAGAGACAGGGACACTCCTACACTGCTGGTAGGACTGCAAATTGGTGTAACCTTTGTGGAAAAGAATTTGGAGATGACTCAAAGAGCTAAAAATAGAATTATCATTCGATCCAGCAATAGCATTATTAGGCATCTACCCAAAAGAGCATAAGACATTCTATGATAAAGACATCTGCACCCGAATGTTTATAGCAGCACAATTCACTATTGCTAGGTCGTGGAAACAACCCAAGTGCCCGTCAATTCATGAGTG
>CAUYRT010047572.1:0-36682 GCA_963574885.1 Lepilemur ruficaudatus
CCCACTTTTTGATAGGGTTGTTTGATTTTTTTTCTTGCTGATTTTCCTGAGTTCTATATAATTTCTGGTTATCAGCCCTTCATCAGATGTGTAACATGCAAATATTTTCTCCCATTCTGTAAGTCATACACTGATTTTGAGCTGAGGCAAATCTCTGTGGTCTAAGAACACACACTACCAGTCAGAATAGAAACAGAGACCTCGCTGTATTTCAAGCAGAAAGAAACAATAAAGGAATTTAGGTGCTTACAAAATTATTGTAATGGCTAAAGAGTAGAAATCAGGGGGCTGCCACTACATCATTAAATTCAAGGGAAGCTGCTACCATTGCCACCCACAACTACCTCCTACACCCATGAAGCTAGGAACTAGACAATGGGAGGTAAAGTTGGCCTTTGTAATTGCCTTTAGATATACACAAAACTGGTAACCAGACTCTGGAATATTGAATCCAGCCACCAAAACTGCCATTCTCTTATCTGTGACCTTGCTGGCAGTAACAGTAGCAGGAAGATGTCCTCCGTCTCACTTCCACCTTACAAATATCTGACAAGTCTATCTAATTGGAAGAACCTAATTTGCTATCAGAACCCTAACTGTAATTAAAAGGATAGAATGGAGGTGAGGTTAGTCAATCCACAATATCTGCTACATTTATTGGAGTTTATCTATTCATAAATGCAATTAGTCTATTTTTCTGAGTTATCTTTATCAGGTTTGTGTTAAAGTTATGCTAGCTTCATTAAATTAATTGAATATCTGTATGTGTTTGTGTGTATTCCTGGATTAGTTTGTAGAACATAGGAGATCTATTTCCAACTTGTTTTTATACATAATATTTTTATAAAATAATTTTTTGTACCTGTAAGAGAAATAGTATAGACCATGTCATGGTAACAAACAACCAAAAAATCTGAGCATGTTCAAATGGCTCTGTAGGGCAGTTCTTTTCCAAGTTGTGACTTAGCAAACTAAGCTGCTTCAAGTTGTGGCACTGGTATGTTAACCCAAGACCTCCTCTTTTGCAATAAAAAAGGAAGAGAGTACACAAAAGCAATTAAATGCTCCTGCCAAGAAGTGAAGGTCACTTTTCTTCACAGTCCATTGGCCAACACTAATCATGCAGTTCTATCTAAGTCTAAAAGAGATGGTAAGTGTGATGTTCTACATGTCCAGGAAGTAGAAGAGAAACGGATATGAGTGAACCCTAGTTGTTTCTACCATAGTCCACGAAATATTAATACTTGCTTCATTCTTCTTCCCGCAGGAAAAACACACTCACCTCTTCTCCAAGGATGACAACACAAATACCATTCAGTCACATTTTAAAAGTCCAGAATCTCCAGGTGATTCACAGTACTATCTCCATCAGGTCAAGTTGTAGCTCCTGTGAGTCCTGAGATGTATGAACTAAAAAGGTAAGTCACCTAATCTTCTAAAACTGATTTATGTGAATAGCTGTACAACTTGGTAAATTTACTAAAAATCATTTAATTGTCCACTTAAAAAAATTAACAAGAGTCATGTATATTTATTTATTTTTGATGTATCACTCTTTTCTAAATTTTCATAAAGAAAAGAATCACATGGGGTACTTATTAATAAAAAAAAAAGTAGGCCGGGCGCGGTGGCTCACGCCTGTAATCCTAGCACTCTGGGAGGCCAAGGCGGGCGGATCGCTCAAGGTCAGGAGTTCGAAACCAGCCTGAGCAAGAGTGAGACTCCGTCTCTACTATAAATAGAAAGAAATTAATTGGACAACTAAAAACATATGTAAAAAATTAGCCAGGCATGGTAGAACATGCCTGTAGTCCCAGCTACTCGGGAGGCTGAGGCAGAAGGATTGCTTGAGCCCAGGAGTTTGAGGTTGCTGTGAGCTAGGCTGATGCCACGGCACTCTACAGCCTGGGCAACAGAGACTCTGTCTCAAAAAAAAAAAAAAAGTCTGCTGCATACTTCAGACCTTTTAAAGCGAGCTCATGAGACTTGGAACTACACAAGCTGTTAGAATCGCCAGACAGAAGCAGAGCTCCTAGAGGCCCCTTCCCCCGCCTCTAGGACCCCCAGGAATCCCAGCTACGGGCTCCCTCCTCGCCTCCATTCCAAATTTGTCTGGCAGCCCGAACTCTGTCCTCTGGTCACATCATCGCCTCACCCTCTTCCACATCAGTACCACTACGGGACCTTGAATAAGTTGGCGAAGGCCATATATTCTTCCAGGGGTCTGGTAGTCCCTGTTTGCAGACTGGAAACAGAAACAGAAGCCAAGACCAAAAGTGAACAAAGGTCACTGAGTGCTCAGAAGACAGGACTGGGACCAGAACGCAATTTGTGCTAAGCCCACTCTTGTCCCAGACGACTCCTAGGTCCCTCTCATTCCCATCCACGATGACGACACTTTCGAGTGCCCATCTGCACGCAGTGTTGGTCTGGCTGGATGATGGACAGTCGCAGGGTACTCAGAGCTCCAAACAACCCACTGCTCCATGCGCTCAGGAAGGAAGAGAGCAGTGAAACCAACGCAGAGAACACCCACCGTATCCTCTCACTGCCAGGAGGCTTCGTGTGCACCACCTCATTTGATAATACTGCAAGGAGTGTTATCAGCCTGCTTTTGCAGATGAGGAAATCGGAATTTGTAAAGGTTAACATGCAGCCAGTTAAGGGGCGGAACCAGGTTTGGGATTCATATCTGATAAAGTCTGTACTTTCTCTGTGTGTATTTGTGTGTACATGTGAAGATGCCTTCCCCAAAGAATGAACATACATGCACATACACATAGGAACTGAAACATGGTGTTTATATCAAACAAATGTCAAGGACAATTGTATTATGTGTGTTTTTTTGAAGGAGTGGGATGGGAAGCAGAGAGATTACTCAAGATACATACTGGTAAAAATAATAATCGGTAACATTCATCAAGCACTTGCTACGATGTACCAAGCACTGATCTAAGTGCTTTCCATGCATTAGCTTATTTAAACCTTATGATGACCCTATGAAGTATGCATGATCATTACTTCCATTTTAAAGATGAGAAAACTGAAGCACAGAGAAGATAAGCAACTTGCCCAAGGTTGCACAGCCAGCAAATGATGACACCAGTTATTCGCCTACTGCCATAGCTCCGCCCATTTCTATTCTCTCTTCTGAGCTGGGACTCTCTGGATTCCCTTGATAACTGGCTTTATGTCAGCCTCTGCTCATAGTAGGCATGCGAAAGAGATTGCAAAGCAGGAGGAAGGGAGGGGACAGGAATTCTTTCCTAGTTTCTCCTGTTCTTGTCAGTGTAGCTCTGGCAGTAGCTCCTGGCTCCAGCCAGTCTTTGGGGCATTCCAGAACCAGCCTGTGTGCACCCTTGAAGTATCAGCAGCAGCCAGGTGGCACCCCATTCTCTAAGGTCTGAGCACCATCTCCTCCATGCTCTAGGTTCTGGTAACTCCTACATCTTGTCCTCCCAGCTCTAGACATGGTGGCCACTTTCTGCGTTAATTCCATCCGGGTTATTTCAGTGTTCCCTTTTTTTGTTCTTCCAGCCCTCCAATAGCTGTGTAACCAACTCCCTGTATTAAGTATCCTCTGTTTGAAATACCTATGGCAGCTTCTTTTTTTCCTTACTGGACCCTAACTACTATGGAACTTGCATCAGGTTGTTTGTTTCTGGAGCATGTTCTCCTGACCACTAGTGTCTTATCTCTCGGTAGCTGTGGAAGTTTCAAACCCCAGCAGGCAAGATCACAGAAGTCATTTTTATAATTTCATGTCCCCCACCCTAGACACTAAATTAACTTCTCACAAGTAAACATACATACTCTCCTAGCAGAACGTGGGTCTTCACTGTGAATATTTACAGCTATGGAAATCCTAACTGAGGGCTCTGAGCACGGTGGATGCTGAGCTGCCAGTCTGACTTTGACTCCTTATTCTGATGCTGGGCACCGGAGTCAAAATGCCACAGAAACAGAGTGAGTCTGAATTAAGAGGATAAATGATCGTGTTGGCACTGAAGGAAATCATTGGGGATAACAAGGCTTATGGCATTAATTAGAGGGTCAGCTGATGCAGTTCCATCTTGAAGACATGAGCATCAGGGCTCCAAAGGGGCACCGCCTGCAGAGCTATCAGCCAGGGCACTTAGTAAGGGCGTTTTGATCTGGGCAAGGGAAACACCACGTCCAGGATTCAGAGCGGGAGCCATGTAAGGCAATGAGCAGGATGCTATGGGGTCTCCTGTTTAAGACAGTACGTGGGATTGTACTTAGTGAAAGAAAAAAACGACACAAAAAGAAGAGGTGCCCTCCATCCAACCACCTATCCATCCACCTGCTCATCAATTCAGGAATGTTTTCGTTCACCTAAGAAACGTCTATTGAGCTACTGTCCTGTGGAAAGTACATGTGGGATAGGAGACAGAGAACAGTCAGACACAGATCCTGTCCTGAAGGGAGCTAATCTCCCCAGTAGGGAGGTGTCGTGAAGAGACATACTTGTATATTTCCGCGTGCAGTGGGAGATCAGAAGAGGAAAAGGGGCCTCTGGGTGGAGCAGTGATGTGGCTTCACGGAGAAAGCTGAATCCAGACTGGGAGGAAGGTGGGGGGCATAGGTGGGGCACGCTGAGAAATCCTGTGGGCTGCAGGGAAGAGTTTGCGAAGAGAAGGAACGGGAAGTAAGACTGGAAAGGCACCCGAGGCTGTTCTGTGAATGACCTCGATTTGCAACTCAGTTCTGCAGGTAGCAGAGAGTGACTGAGGACAGGAAATAATGGTCATTGTTTTTTAGAAGAGTATTCTGGAAGCACAGTGGGAAACGAACCGCGGCAGGGACCTCAGTTAAGAAGTTGTTACGGCGATCAAGGCAATGAAGGAGCGAATCAGGGAAGGGGCAGAGGAAACGCGCCGAGAGAAGGTGACGAGGAGACGGACCGCAGAGCCAGACGGCAGCGCGACGGGCAGGACCCGACACGAGGCAGGGCGGAACCGAGCCTGGCGCCGGAGGAGGACAGCAGTGTAACGAAGGGAAACGGGGAACACGGAAGAAAGAATGAGAGGGGGGAAGCTGTAAATTCAGCTCTGGACACATCACGTTTGAGGGTCATAAGGAATCGAGGTGGAGACACACGGTTAACACAGATGGACAGCACGGGGTTCAGGAGAGAAGCTGGGTGTGGGGAGCGGTTTGCGCACCATCTGCCTCCACTAAGGTTAGCGGGCGGAGCTCTGAAACCGGATACGATTTCCAAAGGAGAGAGCACTGAGAAAGAGCAAAGAGAGCCAAGGAATGACTCTCGGATATCGCCGAAGTTCACAAAGCAGAGGAAGGGAGAACCAAGGAAGACATGACCGGGATGGCAGAAAGCCAGCAGCAGAGGGCAGTCGGCGAGAAGTCCAAGGAGGGAAGAGTGAAGCGGCAGGAAACCGGGAGGGCTGAACATCAGATGCTGCAGAGAGGCCAAGGAGAGAAGGAACATGGAAGGGCCGCTGATCTGGGGCCTGAGAAGTGATCAGCACCGTCAAGAGTGCAAGTTCCATAAAGTGGCAAAGGCCAGAGCTAGATTAAAAAGAGCCAGAAGGGCCCGGCACCGTGGCTCACGCCTGTAATCCTAGCACTCTGGGAGGCCGAGGCGGGCGGATCGCTCAAGGTCAGGAGTTCGAAACCACCCTGAGCAAGAGCGAGACCTCGTCTCTACTATAAATAGAAAGAAATTAATTGGCCAACTAAAAATATATATAGAAAAAAATGAGCCGAGTATGGCGGCGCATGCCTGTAGTCCCAGCTACTCGGGAGGCTGAGGCAGGAGGATCGCTTGAGCCCAGGAGTTTGAGGTTGCTGTGAGCTAGGCTGACGCCACGGCACTCACTCTAGCCTGGGCAGCAGAGTGAGACTCTGTCTCAAAAAAAAAAAAAAAAACGGAGTTTGAGAATAAGTTTTATGACGATGAAAATCAGTACATAAGTTTGTTAGTACAAAATTAATGGAGATCCTATCCGATGTCTGATGTGTTTTTTTTTTTTTTTTTGTATGTATGAAAAAGAGAATTAAATAATCTGCTGATAATAAAAGAGCAGATAAGAAAATTTGGAGTTTTAAGGAAAGTAGAGAAAAAAACATAGCAACATATGCTTGCTATACCTTTGGAATACCAAAAAGGAGTTGTGTGTTGTACTGGTGTGCAGGGAAGAACAGTAAGAAACTAAATTGGACAGGTAACTAGAGGATAAACCATATAGGTCTTCATAGGTTGCTGAAATTATTTGGATATAATATTTTAGATATGATGGGAAGTTAATGGAGATTTTACAGAAGACGATTGAAGTTATTTTTATTAAAATCACTCTGGCTATTTTGTTATAAATAGACCACATAAAGTAAGGGTTCAGGCTGGAATCTCAATAAAGAAGCTATAATTTCAGATAGAACCAAGAGAATTTGCTGATGGATTGGGTGTGAATAGTGTGGGTGAGAACTAAATAATTACTCTAAAATCTTTGGCATGAATTACTGAAATGACTTTGTGCTATATTACTGGAGGAGGAATAAGTTGGAGTATAGAGAAAATAAGAGCTTGTTTTTAGGCATGTTATTTGAAGAAGCTTGATAGATATTTAAATAATCAGTTCTTAGAAGTAGATCTACCATTGCATCTAGCAATCCTACTACTGGGTATCTACCCAAAAGAAAAGAAGTCATTATATCAAAAAGACATTTGCAATCATATGTTTACTGCAGCACAATTCACAATTGCCAAGATATGGAATCAACCTAAGTGCCCATCAACCACGGAATGGATAAAGAAAATGTGTGATATATACACCATGGAATACTACTCAGTCATAAAAAAGAATAAATATCTTTTGCAACAACTTGGATGGAATTGGAGTCCATTAACCTAAGGGAAGTAACACAGGAATGGAAAAACAAATAGTGAATGTTCTCACTTATAAGTGGGAGCTAAGATACAGGTACACAGGGGCATACAGAGTGGTACAATGGACACTGGAGACTCAGAAAAGGGGAAGGTGAGAGGAGGATTAAGGAAGAAAAGCTACCTATCTGGTGCAATGTACATTCTGTTGATGGATACGCTAAACAGTCAGACATCCACACTACACAATTCATCCATGTAACTAAAAACCATTTGTACCCCTACACCTACTGAAATAAAAAATAAATAAATCATCAGTTCTATGTATTAAATAAAATAATCAGAAGTTTAGTCACAAAGTCTAAGCCTCGAGATATGAAGTTGAGACTTGTCAACATGTAATTGTATTTAAAACTACATGAGAGGATATAATTGTGTAGAGAATAAAAATAGATAAGGTACAGAAAAATTCAAAAGATTAAGCATTGGGGCATTTCAACATTTAGTGGTCACAGAGATAATAAAGAATGAGTAAAGGAGGTTGAGATGAAGTATTCAGTCAAATAGTAAGGAAATCTATATATGGTGCCTAAAGAAAACCTTTTAAGGAATAGGGAGTGATACCTGTGTCCAAAGCTCTTTGTAGGTCAAGTAAGATAAAGATGGAAATGGGATTATTGGACTTTGCAATGTGAAGGTCATTGGTTATCTTGAAATGAAGAGTTCCAATTCAGTGAAGTGATGGAAATGAAAGACAAATTGTAATGTGTTCAAGGAAGGAGAGAAGAATTGGGGAAGATGAAGGTCTGATACTCTTCTGAGGAGTTTTATGTAAAGGGGAACAGAGAGTTGGGCAGTAGCTCAAGGCATCTGAAGTCAAATGAGGGTTTTTAAAAAGACAGTTGTATGTTGATGAAAATAAACTTATAGAGAAGAAAATCTGATGCTGTTGCAAGAGAGAGGAGATAATTTCAGAAGCACAGTCTTGAGTAGATGGTAGGTGGGGATGAAATCCAGTGCATATGAAAAGGGGTTGGTGGTGAGCACACAGATAGTTCACCCATTTTAATAAAAAGAAAAATAAGATTGGCTGAGTAGGGCAGTAGATGTGGTAGTGAAGAATGTGGGACTTTTCTGATCATTCTTATTTTTTCAGTGAAAGAATAAGCATGATCATCAACTTGAATATATGTGGGGGGAATACAGTGATATTGAAAGTTTTGAAAGGAATGGGAAAGTGTGAAATATATGACTGATTAATTAAGAATGTGAATTTAATAAGTTCTCCTTACTTATGAAGTAAAATTTCTAAGCAGCGCTGAGGGTCATTTAACACTGTATGTTCTGTATGTTTTCCCCTTATCATCTTCACTGGCTTTGACGTAGATGGGGAATCAGTACAAAGTTGGATTTAATCATTGTTAGACTATTTCCAGGCAAATAGAACTGGAAGAGGTGGCAAGATATCTTAGTGTATATTCAAGAGAGTGATTTTAATTGGGGATTATACAAACAAAAACTGGGTAATAAATGAAGTAAAAATATGTAGGGGTGTTATGCAGTGAAAAGTTTATTGGATCAGGAAATTGGTGCTCACAGTAGGGTAGAAAAATTGTGGTAGAAATTCTAGAAGTGAGTTGGAAAGCCAGGGGTTTACGTTCAGAGGGAGAGATGGATTAAAATTGAGGTTTTGAAGGAGACACATTACTGGTAATGACTAGGTCTATCGTATGACCGTAAGAATAGATGGAAAAAAAGGTAATTGTAAATGAGGTGAACAAAGTGGCCACAGTATCTTAGGGATCATCTGGATTGATACTGAAGTCATCAAGTATTTTGGTAAAGGTAATGTAAAATGCACTAATAATGAGCCATAGCTAAATTCTTCAAGGAATGAAAGTGAGTGAAAGACCACAATGTCTAAAAATGACAGAATCATTGAGGACCTGTGAGTGATACAACCTAATGCAACAAAGGATGTGGATTTGGTAAGGCATTTCTATGTACTGGAGGTCCTGTAAAGTTAAAAAATATTTGCAAATGTAATATCTGAAAAGCATAATTTACTGAAAAAAGATTAAGATGGTATTAGCTGATCAACACCTAAGTGGACACACAGGAACAACATTTATCGGGTGTGGGGCAGAGGGGAGGGGGGAGGAGGGGATGGGTATATACACACATAACGAGTGCGATGAACACCGTCTGGGGGATGGTCAGGCTTGAGGCTCTGACTGGGGGGGGGAGGGGGGCAAGAGCAATGTACGTAACCTTAACATTTGTACCCCCATAATATGCTGCAATTAAAAAAAAAGATAAAACAGTAGAATGCTTGAATTAGTGATCTTGTACATGGAAAGATTGTAGGTGATGACAAAATTCAGAGAGTTATCATAGGAGATATTGGCTCAGGTAGGGTGAAGTAGAAGGTCATAAAAATATAAGATGAGGCAAAAATGTTGAGTGGGCTGTCCACATAGATATTAAATTCATCATCAGTGATGCTAAAAAATAAAGAGGAAGACAGCATAGTGGCAAAACTTTTAATAAATGAAGGTGAGTAAATTAAAGGTCTGTAGCTGACAGATACAAGAAAGAGGAAGAGTTTGGTACATTGAAAAGCCATGTACCTCAAAGAAGCGGGAACACACAGACAGACAGACAGATACACACACACACACAGTGTCAGTCTGCTATATCGCAGGGTTCTGCATCCACAGATTCAACGAACTGCAGATTGAAATATTAGGAAAAAAAAACAATAAAAACAATACAACAATAAAAAATAACACAATTAAAAACAATACAGTATAACAACTATTTACATAGCATTTACAATATATTAGTACTATGAGTAATCTAGAGATAATTTAAAGTATATGGAAGGATGGGCACAGGTTATATGCAATTATTACACCATCTTATATAAGGAACTTGAGCATTCATTGATTTTGATGTCCATGGGGTATCCTGGAACCAATTCTCATGGATACCAAGGAACAACTGTATATATAAATATAATATATATATTTTTTAGGCAAGATGGAAACTGATGGACTGGATAGGAAAGGGCAATGTGGAATAAGAAGATAAAAAGGATATCAATTTTTTGTCTGATCTGAGGCATATTGACTATAGGGACATAAACAGCCATACCTTAAGAAGGCTATACAGGAAAAGGGACACACTCAGAGTAGATGTTAGAGGTATACCTAAGTTTGGTTATTATGCAACATCTTAGGCTCAATAGAAAGTTACTTTCCTGTTCATTGTTTTAAATTGTTAGATCAATTGATGGTAACAAAGCCAAATATCTCTAGGCAGCAAGACATACGTCAATGAAGATGATTTCTTATTCATGATAAAAATGTGTTTTATTTTAAAGTTTTCTCAATTGTCACTGGCAAATTTCTTAACCAAGTATGTTACAGTTTCAACCAATTTTAACACTGAATAAAATCTATACCCACCAGTTTAAACAGAAAAATAGTACTGCAGATACTAGACAGTTCAACTTCTTAGTAAAAGGACCGTGAATACAAAGAAAGTGTCAGTAGTATATTCATCCCAAAAGCTTGTCAGAAATAATTTCCTAGTTTAAAGGAATGTCTTCTAAGAATGGTATTTCTTACTTCTTCTCTCAGTCATACTGGTACAAGATTCTTTGATCAAATATTTCATATCAAGATAAGCTTGAGATCTGCTGTCATACGAATGTATATTTTATCAATGAAAAATATCACTGACGCTACTCTTTGCAATGCACAATGTGACAGTTGGCATTTTAAAAATAATTTGCAGATTTATCAAGGCTGCTATATAATTCATCTTTTCAGATAGGGTTAGCTGAAATTTCAATTGCTACTTTGGCCACAGGCAGACAAAATAGGAAAGGTCCCCAAACTGCCTGTTAGCAGTTTGATAATTGTCTGATGATGGTGAATATGCACAATAAAGAAGTGACTGCGTGGCACTGAAAGATAAGCTTGCCCTAAATAAGCAACTAATCAGTTTGTGTGGAAAGGACATTTGATAATACAAAGTCAAAAGGTTTCATGTCCTGTCTTTCCTCAATGAATAGTTTGGAACAATTAATCTCGAATGCCTAAGTTAGGGACTAGGAGCATTTTCAGTGATGCTCTTTCAAGTAACATTAATTCTGAGCACACATTCCTGTATTAGTAAGTTTTGAGATAGTCCTAACTGATATAAGAGTATAAAACACAACCAAAAAGTGGAATTGGAAATAAAAGATTTGCTGATAAGTTGCCAACCAAGGGCTCAAGAGTCCTGACTCAGTATCTCTTCATGTGTAGGAAATCCTTATTTATTTTTTACCTTGGTGTTATAAAGTCAGTTTCAGCTTTTATGCTATTGTAGTCCTAAGATTTCAATGTTAATCACTTCCTGGTTGATCATTTTAATTTTGTTCCTTTTCTAAACCCACATATTTAGAACACAAATCAGGAATATGGGGTATTGTATTCTATGTATACAGTAATACCAAAAAGGAATTTTCCTTACAGATTTTCTATTTTATCAACAATGATATTTTTCATGGAGTAATATATAAAGCATGGTAGTGAAAAGAGCAGAAGCTTTGGAGTCCAGAAGATAAGGGTTCAAATCTCTGCTATATTATTATGAGTATTTTCATGTGTTTGTTTTTTTTATCTTGTTTTGTTTTAAACCTGAGCAAGACACTTAGCCACTTTAAATGCTCTCATCTGTAAAACAGGACTACCGGTTTCCATTTTGTTTGGTTATTGTTAAGAATAAATACATGGTGAGAAAAAGTAGAATGGGAGTGGATATAGAGGAAATAAAAGATGAAGTTGAAAGGCAGGAAGATGTTGAAACATAGAGGCCATTAGATTAATTATGGAAACAATCTAGAAGTATCCAATATTTTAAGCATGAGGTTGGTTTGACTTGATATTTCAGCAATGTAAGAACAATAGCACCACCTTACACCTGAATCGATAATGTGAAAAATTTAGCATCAGAGAAGACAATCAGAATGCCACTGAATATGTTCTTTGATAGAAAACATTGACTATTTGAGGATTGGGACATTAGGCATGATTAACGTTCTACCTTGGGTCACAGATGGAAGAATCTTTGCAGTGATGCATCTTATAGTCAAACTGACAATATTATGTAAAGGGGAGTGCAATTAGAACATGGATGAAGGAGCACAATGAAGATGGAGGAAAAGCTAGTGCATTATGAAAACATAAATATCCAGCGCCTACTTTGAGCACACTAGCTACTAACTTTCCAACATCATTATTAAATTCAGATTCTTCCCACTAGAGCAGAAGTGATTTCTTATGTTAGTGGGATAACCATATAATTTTTCATCAAAATTGAAACTACAGAGAGAAAAAAGGTACTGTTAATAATTTAAACAACAAAAATAGGTAAAATTAAAGACCTATCCTGGGAAAAACAGAGTTTATATTCACTCTTCTTTTATACCAGGTTTGGCTCAAAAACTGACAAAAGTGGAACCTGAAGTTTAAACATCTATTACCTTTAGCTTGGATCATTGGGCCAATTCATCAGGGAAAAATGAATTTTCATGATAAAATAGATAAAACTCTAGACTATTACACATCTAGTAAATACAATCAGAAGTAAAATATATTGATTTAAAGACCTGGGCTCCAGTTCAAGCTCTAATAGGTAATACCTATTAACAAATCTCAAGATCCGGAAAAAACATATAGGTGGATTAGTGGTGACATCCTGGCTCTCTGCTCCCAGAGAAGGAGGTAAAGAACTCGGATGGCTACACACATGTAGATCGCTCCCCTCCAAGAACAGCATTGTGAATCTGCAGAGAAACAGCATGGGACACACAGCACAGAAAAAAGAAAAGGTGAATGGGAGATACAATCACAAAGATTGGAGAGTGCAAGATATACAATAGAGAAGAGAGCATGGAATGCCCACACCCACCTGGCCAGCCAGTGCAGTGTGATCTGACCCACAGGACGATGCCCAGCTCCTCCACTGACCTCCACACCCACTCAGACAGGTACGTACCTGAAGTTGGTGCAAAGTCATGGCACAGGAAGACAGGCTCTGTGGAGAGGAGACAATAGGGGGAAATATTTTGAACTTCCAGGTGCTCTATGGGGGTACTGCACAGGGCAGGGGAGGGACTGGTCTGAGTGGTTACTTCCTGCAACCACGTGAGGGAGTTTGGAGACAAGAACCTCACCTATGGTGGTCAGTGAGACAAGAACAAGGGAGGTGAATGCTGAAAAGGGGGCTATGCCCCTGCAAACTGCTGATAATTTGGCCAGCTCACAATGGGACAGAAAGAGTAGGACCCTCTGCTAGGCAGATGTGAGACTGTGGGACTGTGATGCAGAGGAGACAGCTGGCAGCTTGTTGATTCAGCCTAATGAACCAGCATCTGCCAAATACTGCGTGGTCACCCACAGCACTAGCCACTGCGGTTTGGGGCAGTGCCCCTCTCACAGCCCAAGGACTTCCACGCTAGGTGTGGCAGGCTCTGCCCTTGGAGGTGGGAAGAAGTGAGAAAAGCCACTTTCTCTGTACAGATGGCACAAATCTGTGGGACTTTGGTACTGAAAAATAGTCCATAACCTGTTGATTTGGCTAGCCAGCAGTGGGCAAATCTTGAGTGTTTCCCCCCAACACTAGTTCTCTAGGGGTGGGCAGTAGCCATCTGTGAGATCTCCAGCCTGGAGACGCCGGTGCTTGTTGGTCTCAGGCAGCACCGCTCCCCCAGCCTAGCTACTTTCATACTGGGCACAGTGGGCTTCCCACTTGGAGGTGGGAAGAAGAGAGAAAAGAAGCTTTCTCTGTGAGACTGGCATTAATCTGTGGGGTCTTGGTG
Organism: Lepilemur ruficaudatus; assembly: GCA_963574885.1. Taxonomy (NCBI): domain Eukaryota; kingdom Metazoa; phylum Chordata; class Mammalia; order Primates; family Lepilemuridae; genus Lepilemur; species Lepilemur ruficaudatus. Next base: position 13,740 of record CAUYRT010047572.1, read on the forward strand.
CTGAACAATAGTTGGAAGCCTGTTGATTTGGCCCAATGGACCAGCTTAGGTTATAATAAGAACAAAATTCTAGGGCTTGCTCTTCACATCTGGGTGGCTGCCAGCATTGGGGTTTGCGGATAGGGAAGGAAAATCCTGCCCAGAGACCTCAGCAATTGCACCAATTGAGCCCTCCCATCAGGAGCAGCCTCCCAAGTGTGGTGAAAGAGCCCTGAATAACATATTAGTGGCTCCCCCTAGCAGCAGGTCAGCAACCATAGAAGAACACATACCCAGGTTTGCAGGCACCAGCTGCAATCTATCTTGCCTTTGCCCACAGCTTAAGGGGGAATAGGGTCAAAATAACCCTCAGAAGTGGTAAGACCTTTCCCAAAGATTGGGGCATTGATATGCCTCATCTAGGGGACCAGAGCCTAACACAGAGACATCAGATTACTTTGATAACTGGCTCCTCCATATAAACTACAATCAGTGACAGAGAGGGTAACCCCACAGCTCAACACAGTGCCCTCCATCTCAAGCTACTAGAGGGCAGCGGAGTCATACACACAGGTGTGATTCACCACATGGGAGATTAAGCTGGGGGACCAAACTCACTAATCTCCACTGGCAAGAGGTGAAGACAACAGGTCAGAGGTAACCCATCTTGCCAAAATACCAAGACCAGTGCACCTCCTCCCACCACTGTTAAGGAACGTCCCTTGGGGGCTTGAAGTTAGTGGCACAAACCAGTCCCAGTACTCCCAGTTCTCAATGAATTACCCTGATGAGAAAGAACCAGAGAAAGAACACAGGGAATATGAAAGAGCAGAGAGAAAAGTCACCCCCAAAAGAAATCATGAGACCCTCAAAATCGGATACTAATTTAAATGAAATGATTAAATTGACGGAGGAAGAATTCTGAATATGGATTCTAAGGAAACTCAATGGAATTGAAGAGAAAATAGAAATCCAACACAAAAAACCATGAGAACCATACAGGAAATGAATGAAAAATTCTCTAAAGAAATTGAAATATTCGGAAAAAACCAAACAGAGGTCCTGGAAATGAAGGAGGCATTCAAGGAACTTCAAAACAAAGTGGAAAGCCTTAAAAATAGAACGGATCATGCAGAGGAGAGACTCTCTTGAAGATAATGCCTGTGTGTAGATTACCCTCTCGGGAAGCATGGGTGTGACAAAGAGGGAGACACCCATAACTAGATGGGGCCTCAGACGCTCTCACATCTCCAAGAGGCTGCTTTTTGCCTACGAAAGGAGGAAAATACACGTAATGCCTATTTAGCAGCGGTGTCATGAGGTTTAAAATCTATTACTAATGAAATGTACTAGTGTCATTTCACTGAATCAAAATTTGTTTTGCTAATCACGGTGTTTTCATTTCCATTATGTCTTCATCATTCAAGTCAGGTGAATAACAAAAGCATAGAGTTAATTGACTCTGCGTTTCTCTAGCTCAAGTTCTTTGATTGTAAATACCTGAGTTTGACCATAGAAAATATTACTTTATCATTCCTTTAGCACTTGGAACAAGGACAGTTTAAGTTTAGTCTGGGAATAAATGGAGTTAAGGCAGAAGAATATTTCTTCTCTCACCCCACCTTCCAAACTGAAGGAATGGCGTCAAATGGAGACTCTAGGAGAAAATGTCACTTGCTTTATGGATCACTGTGACCCACTGAGAATTCCTGCTGTGGATTAGTTCAATACCCAAACATTACTTCAGATACAACTCTTGACATCTCCAGCTATTTTCATGTTTTGAAGATTTCAAAAGACCTGTGAGTCTGTGCTTAAGTGAAGTCATCCACCATGGATGTGATGTAACAATTGTTGCCAGCTCACAAAGAAGTAGGCAGAAGTAGGAAAAGCTCAGTCCACACTGCAGGTACAGAAAGCAGGGAACTACCTTGAGTTATTCTATTCAAATCCAAGGCTCAAAGTTCCCAAGTTTCCCAAGAAGGCGTGATAGAGGCCACAGCCCAAGAACTCTGCAGGTGAGACCATGGGGCTTCATCTCTTTCCAAATAGTTCAACAGAAAAAAAGCTCAGTAGTTCAGCCATTTCTAACCTCAAAGGAGGGTTCTGATAAACCACCACGAAACAAACAAAATCAAAAGCAGATTAATCGTGGAAACAGAAAATACATCATCCTTTTAGGAAATTGTTTTTCTAAATATGCCCTAATTTAGCCTAGTCAGTGGAAATTTCTCAAGTGTGTATGTCTAGATGAATGCTGTGTATTTTAAACTTTTTGGAGCTTATCCAGATATTTCAAATACTAACCCTGGTAAGATTTCCCTTTAAGGATGTCCTGCGGAGAATTTGTTACTCATAATTTTAAGTAAAAATTGACAAGGACTGCTTTCTCAGCCCAGTAGGAGGCAGGAATGCACCCGTCACAAGACTTGGAGGAAACACAGGGACCCTCTGATTTTCTCCTACAAAGTTGAAAAAGCTGCATTTGGGAAGAACCCTCAGATAACACTGCCGGCCCATTCTGTTCCTTTTGCAGTTGATACACGTATGTATCGGAGGAAAATTTATCATCACCTGTTCTCCTTTCATACTGTTTAAATCACAGGAAGAAGCAGCTTTAAGAAAAAGTGAGTTCTCTCCCCTTAATGTTTCCTTTGTGTTTTGTTTATGTGGTATTTTGGCTTCTATAACTTTTCTTAAGGATGAGAGTTTTTATAAACTTTCCAGTAAGTGCTTAAGAGAAAACTTTTGCTTGGCAAAAGTATATGCCTTGAACATTCTTGGCCATTTGAGCCAACGGTTATTACGTGCGTGGAGGCAACATAACCAGATAACTCTTTGGAATTGGCTCCTGAGTTTTCTTAATGGTCTTAATACGTGGGGCATAGCTTCATTATTGTAAAAAGAGGGAGAAGAGGAGGGATTCTGGAATTTTATTTAGCTTAATTTATTTGAATGAATTACAGTGTCATCGGGGATATTTTATGACTGGATTTATATTTCCAGAGCACATTTTGAAGTCACTTACAGATTTTAAGTAAAAGGAGTTAATGAGATTCCCACCATTTTCAAGAAAAATCTGCCTACTTTCCAGAAACAAACATACAACAATTCATAATCTTAGGTTTCCTAAGATTGAATTAAAATGTCTGTATGTCCAGCCCAATCAGATATCTAACATACTGCATCAATCTGAAGTGCTACTTCTTGAAACTGAGAGAGTGTTACCTAGGCAAAAAGCATGCATACTGTAGGTGTTAATGCTTTCTCTCACTATTTTAGTCATACCCTCTTCGGTGTCTGTCATCCATTTGAAAACCCAATGCAGCTCCTTAGCTGTCGTTCGGAACTTTAGAAATGTGAGAACTAAACAGAATTATTAATAAAATGTGTAGCTCTTATACATAAAACGTAAGAAAATCTTTGAGCCATTTTAGCTATTATTTCATAGCCACAGTACTGTTGTATAAATTCTAGTGTTAGCGAAGTATATGGATTAAAATTTCACACAAATATTGCAAACATATGTATCATACAAAATATTTTTAACATATGTGTTACAATATATGTATAAAGCCATAATCCAAATTGCTTGTGGGGAAGGTAAACTCTGATGTCTATTTTCTGTACTTGTTCTGTTTATTCCCACATTATCATTAGTTGCCAACACTGGGACTGTTCTACCTAAACAAGAGTAGCAGATTTGTGTTTTAACAACACATAACCTCACTGACAAATTTACCTTTTATTTTTGTTATTCTTGCTAGCAACATTTTGAGTAAAGCTGGATTAATTTGGGTTTATTAGGCAAGGCTAGAAACTGTTCTACTATATTAAAAATAAGTGTTTGGGATATTTTAGAAAAGCTTTAATTTGTTTTTTTTTTTGTTTGTTTGTTTTTATGCTTTCAATCTAGGGAACACGATCCCTTTGGAAATAAAAACCAAATATTTGTATTCACATGGGAAGTTCTGAATCAGATGTCGATTAAACAAACTTGCATTTCCATGTTCTTATAATTATCTTTTTCCTCTCTGATTGTCATCATTTTTCTTGGTTACCTTTTGGTACCCTGGAAACTCTTGAGGGAGGAGAAGGAGGTGGAGGAGGTGGAGGAGGAGGAGGAAAACTGCTTCTCATCAAAACACCTCAAATCAGTGCAAAATAATCAGCTTGAGCATTTATCTATCTCTACATCAGACTACATTTGAGATCACAGATCTCATTAAGAATCTAATAGGATCAATAGGCCCTCTTCTCAGAAAAATTAAAAACCCTGGTGAATACAGTGGGGTGGGAGGAGAACGTCAAAGGCAAGCCAATTAAAAAAAAATTTTAACATAGAATCTGCCCTGGAACTCCTTTTTAAATGCCTAAGTGATTGATTTATATGGTTTCTCTGCCCCATCCCCTTGGCCCTGGCTAAACAGCTGTCTTTGGCTGTGCCGCAGTCATCTCAAACCTCGTCATTTCCCTCCCCTGTTCCACCAGGCATACTCTCTTACAGTAAATGGCACCATCATCCAACCAGCTGATCAAGCGAGAAACTGGCGATGAACTACCTCCTCCACCTCTCTCAATTCACACACTCAAAGAACCTCCAATTCTGCCAATGCTGTCTCCTAAAGCCACTGACTTCCTTCCTTTGTCACTGCCACTGCCCATTTCATGGTGCCATCTTCTTTCCCTCGGTTAGCAGTGATCCTTTTACTGGTCTCCCTGCCTCTAAAACTTGTCCTCTTCCACTGTACTCTCCATACTGAAGCAAGAGTGATTAGACTGAAACAGTTGGTTGAGAATAAATTTAATTTTGCCCATTCCTTACTTCAAACCTTTCCCTGACTCTCCACTCACCTTACAATAACGTTCACGTTTCTTCTCAGGGAATTCCCTCTCAGAGAAGCAGTTGAGTATAGTGGATTACAGCAAATCTCAAACTTCAAGGTGCTCAGAACCACTTTGGGGTTTTTGTTAAAATGTCTGTTCTGGTTCTATAGGTCTGGGTTGGTGCCGGAGTTTTTATGTTTCTAAGAAGCTCCCAGGTGATGCTAATATTGCTGGTCCGTGGACCACACTGAGGAGCAAGGATTGGAATATGCTTTCTCATGCCAGACTGGCTGGAGATCAAATCCCAGTATGCCACTCACTAATTCTGTGACTTTAGAGAAGTCATTCAGCCTCTGTCTCATTTTCTCTGTCTATAAAATGAAGATCATAATGGCACATCTTTTTCTTAGGTTTGATGTGAGAAATAAATGTGTTGCTATATTAAAATTACTTGCAGCAATGCCTGGCACAGAGTGATATTTAAATGCTAGTTACTATTATTACAAGTCAAGACCCTGAATAATTTAGCCTCCGCATTCTTTTCCAAATCAACTTTTACTACTGCAGTGATACACACTTGCACACCACACACACACACACACACACAGAGTCTGTTGCTCAGCCCCACTGAATGATTTTCAACTAATTAAGAACAGGATGAATGCCTTTGTTACGTCCGGCCTCCTTAGGTACTTTTCTGCAAAGCACTCTGCATACAGACCTAACTCACCTCAACCACCCTCATCTTTCAGGTCTCAGCTCCCGTGCTGCATTCCCTGGGAAGTACTGACCAACCACCTGCCTCCCAAGTCTATATTTGGTTTCACTTTTGTGTTTCTTATGCTACCGATGTACCCTATTGGGCACACACTACAATCTCACTTATTTACCTGTATCTCCTAAAGACTAAATGCTCCATTAGAACAAGGATCTTCAGCAATTACCACTGAATTTCTAGCATCCTACATACTCCTTTGCAGGTGGCAGGTGACCAGTAAAAAATTAATGCATTTTATAGACACATTTCCAAAGACCTATAAAATGAGAATTAGAGATGGGAAAAGAAAGCCTTTATCTGGTTGGAGAAAAGGGAAATATTGTTTATAATAGGGTGAGCTTCTCTCCAAATGTTGCCTCTAGGTTGGATTATGAACCCACTGGAAAGAAATATGTATATACATATATATTTACATACTTGTTCTAACCTAACCTAGACATCATCATTTGTTCATTTAGCTAATACTAGGGTAGTGAAAGAGACTGAAAACAATGTGTGTGGCACTTCCATGGCTATTCTCTGAGTCTGTCGGGTTTCTCGTTCTAATCAGAATTTGTCTGTGTGAAAGTTTAGACATATGGTGAGGATAAGGTGAATCCAAACCCATAAGAACTCCTTACTAGTTCACATAAGATACTGGGATATCTCAACAACAAGGAGTTTCAAATTCGTTAAATAAATAAACGAAACTAGACTGTCTTTGTTGAGGGAATAAGCACTAGTGCTTCCAGTTGGCCACCTTGCTGATGTCTCTTTGACCACCGATACTTTTTGAAAGAGTATTAATTGTTCTCCTGAGCAATGTATCAAACTATCTACCATTTTTTTTTTGATGGAGCCAAAAAGTCACAGATACATTTAATCACCCATTCATACATTCATTCATTTATTCATCAATTGATCAAAGCCACTGTAGATCTACAGAAAAATCAGTCAAAGTGTTCAATTTTCTTTCTATCACAAAACTCTATGTTGTGCTAATAGACAACCCATGAGGCTCCTATGGACAGTTGTATGGCATCAATTTTGAGCAAATGCTTCTCGGTATGGGACAAACGCAATGCTTCCAGTTTTATGTAAGATTTTTTTCTTCACATAAAGATCAACATTTCTTTAGTAAATTCATGGGTATAATTTGCATTTGGAAAAAAATAGCATCTGACACCAAACTGTCATGCTGTCTAAATTAAAATTTCATTTATAAAAATGATTTCCAGTTTTGTAATTATATTCAATCTATTCATTTGTTCCCTTGAAAATTTTGATAGTTATACTATTACAGAAGATTTTAATCTTTGATCTATACTCTTCTCAAAAATTGGGCAGTGATACTCTCTTTTGTTCAATATTTTCCTTACTTTTTCTTATCAAAGTGATACATTACAGTGTACAATTTGAAAAGTACTGAAAAGTAACATTTTAAACACTCCTTAAAAGTGTTTAGAGGCTTAACATTTAAGCATATTTTTTCTAAGTTTGTTTTCTACTTTTTAAAAATATGTAATTGACATCACACTGATTATTCTATTTCATACTTTTTTTTACTTAAAGCAATATCATAAGCATTATTTTACCTTGCTGTTAAATACTTTTCTAAACGCCATGTTAATGTCTTCTAGTAGTCTTTTAAAAGTCATTTACCAAATAATTATATATTCTTTTAAGCAGTATGTAGAAAGTCCTTTTCAAATTCTAATTAAACTTAAGCATACTTTAACAAATGGCCAGCAAAGTACAACTAAAAAAACAAAATATACTTTGAAACTTGAGAATCAGGGGTCAGCAAATGTTTTTTATAAAGAGATAAATAGTTTAGGCTTCAAAACTATTCAGTTCTCTACTGTTGTAGCTGAAAAGCAGCCATTGACAGTATGCTAATGAATGAGTGTGTGGCTATGTTCTAGTAAAACTTTATTTACAGACAATGAAATTTGAATTTCATATAATTTCATGTATCAAAAATATTATTGCTCTTTTGGTATTTTTTCATCATTTAAAAATGTAAAAGCTGTACTTAGGTCTCAGGACACACAAAAACAGACAGTGGCTACATTTGGCCCTTGAGTCCTATGTAGTTGCAAACCTTTACATTAGAGACTGGTTCCAAGAAGCCTCCCTTCCCAGGGTTTTGGAAACTTCTGTGAGCCCAAGCATATGTACTTATTTTTCATAAGAGGTAAATAGCTTTTATTCGATGCCAAAGGAATTCCTAAACTAAAAATAATTAAGAATCACTATTTTAAATAATATACATAAAATTACTTTGTAAACCATAAATCTTTATTAAAATACATATTTGTACTTCACTTATTATTCACTCAGACACCAAATGATGTGAAAAAGATTGATCAATAAAAATAAAAGTATGTCGTTATCAGAATTCCATCTGGGAAACTGATACTTGAAATTCAAAATCTAATGAACTATACTTTAAAGAGAAAACAGGTAGCAAGTTATATTTTCAAAAACATTTAAAATAAGAATCAATGGTTATTTCCAATTAAGGTAACTGGAATATTTGTTTTTGGCTTTTTGATTGAGTCAAGAGATTATAAATAATGCTATTCATTCATTTATTTTGTTTTGTTAAGTTGCTTTTTAAACTACAATAACTAGCATAATCGGAGACTAGGTCATGCTGCCTACTTTAACATTCTGGTTAATAAAAGTTAATATGCATATGTATGTCTCTTTTCTTTCCCTCTGCCATACACATATACATACAGTACCTCAGACAGACAAGAATAAAACCATCTTTGTGGTTTTATTCATTGTGACATATGTATAGATTTGCAAGTTCTACTTAATTATGGATGTCTCCTTTCAGAGTTCTAAAACAATTGAGAAATAGACACAGGTATTATATATGGACCAATTTATTATCCATTTTATTATTTATTATCAATTTTGTTTTCCAGCTAGAGTGGAAAACAAAACTTACATGAGAGACCAAGCCCTGCCCCTCCCAGCCTGTACTGAGCTTATTCCCAGCGGGAGTGGGGGGCTGGGGTCCTGCAAACTCCTCTAGGAGCTGGGACTGGGCAGGTGCAGTGAGCTCGCTGCACAGCGGGGAGCGCAGTGCGGCTGCGCCTGGGCAACTCCCAAGGAGTAAGGGAGAGAACGTGGGGTCCACGTGAAGTGCCCTTTGCCTAATTACTTATCAGTTAAGTCACTCCTCTAATGGAGCAGAATGAATGAGCAAAGGGACATTTTATCCTCAATATTTTCAAAAAAGATAAATGTCTTTAAAGGGCAAAAAATCATTAACTCAAAAAAGCATTCTTGGTCTGTTTTAAATTTAAGTCTTCAGTGAAAATTGTTTAAATGCCACGTAAGAGAGGTTTTTAGTTAATAGAATATGTCATAGGTCTGCCTTTACAGTGTGGTCTGCTGTGGCCAAGAAGAAACAGTGGACTAACGATATTAGTAACAGTACCCGTGGGCTTGCAGTCCACACCCCTGGCCATGTACTTCACCACCTGCACGATTGTATGGACTGTCTTCTGCTTAGGAAACTTCTCCCACTTCTTCTTAGAGACTACCTTTTATTCAATCTTCAAGGCACAGCTCTAGAAGAAGCTTTACTTGAAGTTTTCTAGAAATTTCCTGAAATTCCCAGAGCACCCTGTGCATACCTCCAAGCATTTCCACACAACCTCTCCTCTTTCTTCTCTTACTCCCTTCCATGCATGAATATTTACTGAATTCTCAGCTTACTTTGGTCGTAAGTATGATAGACACCAGGAGTCTGGTATTGAATATAGTATATGCTCTGCCTTTTCAGTTGAGCAGGAAAGACAATTAACCAGAGAGAAAGCATGCTGTGTGTGGTAAAGTACCAAGAGCTATGAGAGCACACAGCCAGGGTCCTCATCTGGTAGAAGAAGGATGGAGTAAAGAGATTATTTAGTTGTCTGTCTCCCATGCCACCACGTAAGCTTTTCATAGGTAGAGATCTGGTCTTACACTTATTGCAAGCACCACCCTTGGCCCAGAATTGATGCTCAAGAACTTTTTACAAAACCTACGGAACATATATTCAGCGAGCTGTTTCATACTGTTGGGTTTCAAAGTGAAAGAGACAGACTAAGGCAGATGCCAGATTGTGAAAGATTTTCAATGCTATGCTAAAGCTCTTGGATTATGAAGGTCACTGAAAGCAGTGTGGTTTGAAGACAAGTCATTTGAAGACCCTGGGTTGGCTTCTTTATTTATAAAACACAAGGGGAGTGGCTGTTTAGCTAAAAAACTTTAACGTTCTATGGCCAAACATCTGATTTCTTTCTCCCTACATTCATTTGACACATATTTGTGCAGGCTTTCTTAGGTGCCAGGGACATGGCTCTAAACAAGACAGGAAAGCTCTCTGTTCTGTGTGACAAGTTGGAATGTCATAAGAATTTACACACTAAGCGATGTTTAGGATAAAACCTAAAATAACACTAGATCGTAACCAGCGTTTATCAACTAATACTGTGAACATTTGGTTTCCAAGGAAATAACAGATCCCCACCTTCCTTATATGCAGAATTAGCATAAAAACCTGAGATCAACATGTTGTGTTTCCAAAGCTGTAAACACACAACTGCTGAGTGAAGGCTGCAAGTATTTTGGCTACAATCATTTTCCTTTGATGGATGCTGAGAATCAATATGACCTAAATCTCTGAGACTAAGAACAGATAAAAACTAAATTAAATTAAAGCTGGCTTTAAATTTCAAATGATCACCCCCACCACCGATGACAACAAATTTTAAAATGTCAAAAAGTAGCTGGTAATTGTAAATGAGTGTTATCACCAAAGCACAGGATATAGTTCTGCCTTGTACTTTTTAAAATGACATTCTGGTAGGAGGTAGATTATTTTGCTTCAAGCATAAATATTTGAAAAACTAGTTAACATCCACTACCATGCACCAACCCCAAACCAAACACCCCCTACACATAAACACCACACAGCACACATCCTCACTAATACTCACATACACACAAACACACACACCACACATGTACACATATCACTACCTCATTGTTTTAGGTGAGGATCCAGAAAATAAACCCAAATGTGGTTTTGGGTTTTTCTTCCAAACCTCCATAGTAATCCAATAATAACTATAATAAACAAAAGCAAATAGAAATTGAGCCACCTTGAATGTTGGAGGGGATTTGCACATCCTTTTGAAGATAACTATTTCATTTTGTACAGCTAGAGGCAGCCTGGCTTCAGGCATGGACTGAACCTCTGTGTTTATGCATATGAGGCTGTTACCTGGTCAGCAATTAAAACGTAGAGGGACAGATGCAAAGGAGGGTGTTCAGTTTTTTTATTTTTGAAACATTGCAGCGGTAACCAAAGCTATATTTCAAACAAGCTTTTTACCCATTTCTACATGGAAAAACAAAACAAAACAAAACAAATGGCTTCTATTAGGAGACTGGAAACCTGAATTCTGGTTGAAGCTCTTTTGCTAACTACTTTGTCAGCTTTTTAAAAAAGAAAAGAAAATCAATTTCCCTCTCTGAACTCAGTTTTTCTCATTTGTTAGATGAGAATAACAAAAACAAACTAGAGAATTTCTAGAATTCCTCCCAGCTCCTAGACTTAGTGGTTCTATAAAAATGGGCTTGGATAGAAGTGTGCTTTTACAGGGAGGGAAACATAGCAAAATGACTGCGGCACTAAGAGGCTTTATCTGTAAATACCTTACACCATATCCACAGGGCATTTCTTTCTTCTGAGTTTCCCTACAGTTCTCCTCTCTGGTCTTACCCCTCCTACTGTCCTTCCTCTTTCTCCTTCTCCTCCTACTCCTTGTTCCAACAATTGAGATTTGATTTTTAGGAAACCATTACAGAAAAGACTAGTTGGTTGTACAACTAACTTATTTCAAAGTAGAAGTTAATTCTTTCTTTCATCTTGAGAAGACAAGATCACAAAGAACAAAGCTGAGAAACAAATTGTGCAAAATGCCCAAAATGGTGATAAATGTAAGTTGACTTTAAATGAGGCATAAACTGGCCTCTAATTGTGTCTGATCTTAAAGAAAATTTCTTTCACTTCTATTTAACATCTTGGTCCTAAATACGTCATTCGTTGCAAACTTGTAATCTAGTTAGAACCTTGTTAAAATTCATGTTTATTAGAAATGTATTTGCTACTATTTGCAAATTTTTATTTGGAAGATATATTCCATTTTTTCTAATTTTTCTGGGAAGAAAGACTAGTTGTATACATATTGTCTTTGAAACTTAGTTTTCATATCTGTAAAATGAGGACTTGAAACTGATTTCTCCTCTCTCTTCTAGTTCTTGCATTCCATGATTTAAAAAAAAAAAAAGAAACAAGCAATTCACGTGAAATAAGTTCATTTTTTGTGTGTCTGATTTCATTTAATATTTGGAATAGATGACTCATACATTGGTACAAAATTCCAAAGGTACAAAAGGCTATACAGTGAAAAATAAACCTTGCTACCTCCCCTGTCTTTTAATCACACCCTTTCTTGTGGTTTCTTCAAGAATGACTCTACATATTTTTCAATTAAATGTCAGTTTATGGGAAACCAAGTTTGGTTTTGATCAGTACCAAATGTTACAGCACCATTGGGATAAGAAATTATTATTAAATTTTTGGGATTTTTCATCCTGTGTACTTTCTTCATCAGCAATGTTTATATTTGTCTAACTCATAATAGTTCTTAAGGCATTTCAATATGTATTATCTCATTGGCTCTCAAGCACCATCTATGAATACAATTTCCAATGTTCTACCTTGCTAGGCAGATTATAAATGTCATGGTGGATATATTTACATGGAATCTATATGTTACATAAATGTGTTTATATATTGTCAAAATGCCTAAGAGGATGCAAATAATGGAGTGGTTTTATTAAATGTTACTATGACCTATCCCAAAAAAACATAGGAATTGTCAACTAGGAGTTAAGAGTTGGGAGGTAGATTTGAAACTTCATGCATGTGACAAGGTGCACATGTACCCTATGACCAGCCCTTAGTGACACACTTCTGGGCTTCACAGAAGTGCCTACAGTAGGGGCCTCCCCAGTTCTGTGAAGGGCCAGGGAGAGCTCCTATCATCAAAGGTCTAACCCTACCCTTCCCAGCCCTCTGAAGACTCAATAAGAGTCTAAAGACTACAGTGACCACTATTTTTGAAAACAGAACAGAAAGATCTAAAGAGTGGATCCTTACTCCACATCTACACCATTCAGAAAACTGGTGGCAGACTTGCAAAGAATTAGGATACTTGTATCTTTTGAATTGGCCTTCTAGGTCAGGGGAAAAGAAACAATGTATCCTGAGACCTCTCAGAAGTCAAGGAAAGGATGCTCACCACACTCTTACCTAAGTGCTTTTAGTCACTATGGAACCCTCACAATGTGTTCTAATAGAACTCCAAGACTGGAAGTGGTACAGTGTGTTTTCTTGGCTTTAAACCATTGTTGCTTTCAATTAAGTAGAAATCCTTTAAAAATTACCATCAGTTTTATCCAAGACATTTTCAAACATCACCCAGTACATGTTGGGTGCTGCTTGGCTGCAAGTGGAGTAGAGAAATGAGTAAGACATACTGGGTGCTCTCAGCGAGCTTACATTTCAGTTATAAGGGATACACCAAGGCTCAAAACATTTATAATACAAGGTAGAATATGAGAAAAATTGAAGGAAAATACAAAGGGCTTTCATGAAGCATATTGTAATAATACATCCTATAAATGTGCCCTTACAAACCTTAAGATTGAAAAAGTTCTAAGCCAAAAGTGACACAGAACATGTTGACAGGCTCCTCTTATTCAGAAGGCCCAGAAATGAACTCTTCTTTTTATCATTATAGTTTATGAATTTTAAGAAGGTCATAAACCAGCAGAATCTATCACACACATTAATATCAGGATAAATGAAAGCCGATATATTATATGGTTAGACTTGGCATAATCTCAGGAAAGAATGATGTGATTGATTGTGAAATCTTATTTATTACTCTTGGTTGAATAGCTGAGAGCTCTTCCTAATTTGTTTAACTGGGGTTGTCATTTAGGTAAATCATAGATTTTAAAAAACTGCTTTATAGGCTCTATTAGATAAAGCATATCTAACCTGATCTATCATTTTATATTGGCCACCTTCCAAATAAAGTACATTCTTATTTGATTGGACAGTTTCCAATACTACCCAATGTATTACTAGAATAGAAACTGTTTATTTCTTATATATGCAAACATTTGTCTTAAAAATCATAGAAAATAATTTTATTTGATTCTCCTACATTGTGGGGAATATATATTTTTAGATTTTCAAGATTAATAGGGTTGAGATGAATGGATTGGAGTGTGGTGATTGGAGCACTTTGCATAGTTCCTCTAAACTCCTGGATCCAGGGTTACTAATCAAACCTTCTCTCAAGCCACTGTTTAAATTAAATATATTTGTCATCCATTTAAGGTGAATTAACTGAGTGATGATTGATTCTTCTCATTACTCATATTAAAGGACATTAAAGTTTATTTTTAAAAACCCAGAAAAATAAAATAACCTTCTTGGTTTTATAGCAACCGATTCATAATGCCTTTATAACTCATGATATGGAACTCAAGAATGGAAAAAGAAAGATGCAAGAGGCAATGTCCTTCCTCTCTGATAAAGCACATTCCTAGAGGCCATGGCAAATTTTTTAGGTGATGTTATGCCCCCCAAATACATGGCCCTGTGGAAGCTCTTCAGCTGATTAGTAAGTATTACAGATGGAGCCTGGGTGCCAGGTATAGTCCTTACTCATAGACTTAGTTTCCACAATGGTAGATCATACTTCTTGGGAGATAAACTTGCATATATCATCAGATGCAAAGGCAAAACAATTAGAAATAGTGTAAAGTAAATGAACCAATGGAGCTCCCTCCCCACTGCTGAAAACAGCTACCGGTGTTCAGATACTGGTAGTAGTTAATGAACATAATGAAGGGGGTGATCTCCAAATAGAAAAGAAGAAGAAAAAAATCTGACACAATTAAAACCCTAAAGGAATTTTACAGAGTACTTGTTGAATTTTCCAAGAGGCATAGAGAGGAGGAGGGGAATACTTGTAGATTTATACTCATATTAAATCTGCAGTGTCCATTCATAGACTCCATCTCTAGAAAATAGGGTTGATTTGTGGATTTATGTACTAAAAATATTTACCCTGTCCCTACCATGTGCTGAACCTATGCTATGTACTTTTAGGTAAATTATCTCTTTTAGTTCAGTCTTTGTCTATACTAAAGTTTGGCACTAAATCAGATCCCCAAACAAGCTTTTGAGGAGACCTGAAGGCAACATAGGAACTGAATTTGTTCTTCCAGAACAACCTTTACAGGAATAACAGAACAAATTTGCAGAGAGTAGAAGGGAAGACTCAACTTATATCTACTGAAATAGTTGTGGTTTGTTTAGATCAAAATTGTAGGCATAAGCCTAATGATAGATTTAAAAGCATAAAGTTGAGATCTGAATAGACAGAGATCTAGAGAGATAACTCAATTTCGGTTTTAAGGGCAATACTCTTTGTCTTGACGATTTTCTTATATTTCAGTGAGGGGGGAAAATCAAAGATGGTGTTAAACCTGTGTATTTTTTCCTACATTTGTATTTTATCTATATTTCAGTAATACCTGCCATAGTTACATGATTCTGAATGTAATCTCCAAGAAAATCATATGAAGCACTTTTTTTCTTTGCTTTGTTAATATCCACAGAACAAATTAACCAGATGGAAAGCTCTAGTCAGCTGTTTTGTTTCATGGGAGAGTAGTTCATCAGCTCTCAGGAGAATTTGTGTTTGACCTCTCCACACAAGACATTCAGCTTCCAACAAACTGGGCTTGCAAGTATGTCCCTAGAGACTAATATCAAACATTCCACCACAATTCTATGATGCTTGTTTTAGGTTATTTTTGATTGATGGTCTGAAGTTATGGCTTTAGTTATTTTTAAGATTGTTTGTTGAGTTTTTTAAAAGTAACATTTGAGGGAGGGGGCAACGGCCTCCTTCTTCAAAACGTGAACTGCAGTTATAATTGCACATT
Organism: Lepilemur ruficaudatus; assembly: GCA_963574885.1. NCBI lineage: Eukaryota > Metazoa > Chordata > Mammalia > Primates > Lepilemuridae > Lepilemur > Lepilemur ruficaudatus. Next base: position 29,407 of record CAUYRT010047572.1, read on the forward strand.
TTCCATCAAACCAACTACACCTACAGCCGACTTACCCATGACTGCTGCATTCTTACATCTCATTTGATCCTTAAGTGGGATCATAAGTGGATAATATATTTCTCATTTCAGAGTTAAAAACAGGAAGGGCCACAAAAGTTAAATGGCTTCCATAACAGTGGACAAATTATATGCTGGTGTGAAAGCAACTAGCATAACAACCTGAAGCTTCTGATTTTTAACCCAATTCTCTTCTTTGTATGTATGTCTTTGGTTTCAAGCAAAATAAGTAAGGGAGTACACACAGGTCTGCTCAATCTCACCCTCAGAACCAGGGAAAAGAAAGGAAAGAAAAGCCTAAAAGTAGAACCTATTTACTAGCTATTCTAACTCTTTCATAGTTTTAAAATATGTGATTTAAATTTTTTTTGCTGTAAAACATCTACTTATCCCATCTGACCTAGTTTACAGACTAATTATGAATTTGGAGGATTTATTTTTCTCACATATCTCATTTAATTCCCCTAAATTTTGTCAAATTCAGTCACTCATTACACCAAAAACATTTCAGCTAACCTCGTAGATGTCAGCAGACAATGACATTGCAATCCTGGTAGACACAGTAGTCTCCAAAGTTGTATGCATAGGCTCAGAAAGGTCCCAACAGAGAATTGAAGTGTCTGATCAAACAGTTTAAAAACTGTTCAGTGGAAGTTATTTGATGCTTCAAGTTTAGAGAAAAAGGCTTTAATAATGTCAACAGATTATCTACCTACTTTTTCTGCTTCTTTGATATTTCCTCAGCTGGTATTCAAAGGGCACTTTAGCTGTCTTGTAGAGAAAATGAAAGAACTCTCCCTGCCATTGTGGGCTCTTTGGGCTTTACCTTCTATTCCTTAACATTTAGTCTCAGTCTTTTGACATATTTACTATACATGTGGTAAGAATTAATTCACTATTCAAGTGAATATATAACATAAAAATTCTTAACTCTTCATCCCTTATTATATTGATAGAATCCTCTTTGCATATGTGTTTTCATTAGTACTAGTTTTGGACTCCAGGTTCTTAGAGAACAGTAAATTTCCATTCATTCATTTATTCCATCATAAAACATTTACTGAGATGCTGCTATGCCTCCTGAGATACACACATGAAGTAAGCAACATCCTTACCTTTGAGGAGCTAACAATGCAATGAGAGAGACACACATAGGGTGAAGCAACCATTATAAAATGTGGCAACAGAAAGATAGAAACAGGTACGAGCTATGAGAGCAACTACTCTGTCCTGGGAGATACGCGAATGCTATGAAGAGAAGGATTTTTACCTGGACCTTGATTGATGAGGAGAATCATCAGATCGGGGGGGGGAAAGGTAGATGAGTAACAAAGAGAAATGTATAGAGATAAAAGAAAAATCATGTGGGAAGTTCAATGCATAAAAGGACAAAGTGTATTTGAAGAATAGGGGTCACTGGAAGTGGCTAAAGTGTGGGGGGGTATGTGTGTGTTGGGGAAAGGGCTGGGAAAGAGCTGGAGATAGAGATGAGAAGGTAGTAAAGGGTCTCTATGCTAAGTAATTGAGCTTAGGCTTTATTTTATAGTCAAAAAAGAGCTGTTAGAAGTTTTTCACTAGAGAAAGAAAATGATCAGATGAGTCTGAGAATGATTGTTTTGGAGGATGTTCTGGAACTTCCCAGGGAAAGAAATTGAGCTTGTCAGTTGAGAAGCTCAACAAAGTTATGTAATAGTTCCATTCCATAGAGTAAGAAACGCTTAAAATATCTTCAGTTCAATGTAAACCAATAGGGTCCATCAGAGATAAGAGGAGGGCCTAAACTAAGATTTAAAGAGTGCTTCTAAGGTGAAATCGATAGAATACGGTAACTCATAAACATATGTATGGAGTACCGGGAGGAAAAATGATGAAACATTTGCCTTAGAAGACTAGGCATATTGTATAAATATGTACTGCAGACATTTTGATAACACTTTATAGAGTATAGAGCAGAATACCTTGCTCAATGAGGCTTCAAAAATGCCCCTGACTGCCCGTCAGCCATCTCCTGCCCTTAGTGCAACAATTCAAATTTAGATCCTAAATGAGAAAATGACCAAAGGTAAATCCAGCTAATTATAATGCAAATTAAGATTCTTCATGCAGTCTCTGTCTCTGTCCAAGTTTTGTATATCAATCAAACAAGTTTCAAAGACTTCAACATTTTGCATTAACATTTCCCAAGAGCATTTTAATATTCTTTATACCGTTTAGATTTAAATTCTTCCAAGTTCTTCCCTAAAGAAAAGCAGAAACAAATCTACATTAAAAAATCAATGAAAGACCTGAATGGGCAATTGAAATAGTTGTGCAGCAGTCCCAGATGAGCATAGATGTATTTATACAGGTGAAGCTACTTTGAATAACTTGATGAAAGTTAAGCCAGAAAGCCCAGCAGACTCTAAATTAAAGAACAGTACATTTTTACATAGATACAAAAGTAATGGTTATGGCATTATTTGCATCTATTTAGTAAAACTTAAAAATCATGTATTAGAGATAAAAGTAACCTTAAATACTATCTACTGTATATCCTCTATTTTAAGACATATAATCAATGAGATTATTTTATATAGCATTACCCGTCTCCATGGAAAACAAAAAGCTGTAATCAAATCAATGTAGTAATTTATAATTGGTATTTAGAATAAGAATATATGGTAATTCAACTCCCAAGTTATAATATTAATACAAAGAAGTAAAATTTCTCAAAAACACATCAACATAGAGCCATTATTAGAAAAAAGAATGCAAAAATTATATCCTAGTACACTTCCACTCCATCATAAGAAAATAAAGACCCTCTTACTTTGAAAACTTGTAATTTATGATAGGAAAATAATAAGACATATGTAGGTATACTGTTGGTGGGACTGCAAACTAGTACGACCTCTGTGGGAAGTACTATGGGGATACCTTAAAGAACTAAATGTAGACTACCACTTGATCCAGCAATCCCACTACTGGGTATTTACCCAGAGGAAAAAAAGACATTGTATTTAAAAAGACACTTGCACATGAATGTTTGTAGCAGCACAATTCACCATTGCCAAGATGTGGAAACAACCCAAGTGCTCATCAATACACGAGTGGATCAATAAAATGTGGTATATGTATACCATGGAGTACTACTCAGCCATAAAAAAATGGTGAACTAATACCTTTTGTAACAACCTGAATGGAATTGGAGACCATCCTTTTAAGTAAAGTATCACAAGAATGGAAAAACAAAAACCACATGTACTCACTACTAAATAGAAACTTATAGATCAACACTTATGTGCACATATGGGAGTAAAATTCAATAGAAATCAATCACCTGGGAGCAGGGAGTAGGGGATAGATAAATTCACACCTAACAGGTACAATGCAAACTATATGCGTGATGTACACACAACTTTGACTCAAACTGTACAAAAGCAATTAATGTAACCAAAATGTTCGTACCCCTGTAATATTCTGAAAAAAAATCTAAACAACAATTACATTTCAATAAAGCTGTTTATAAAACAAAAACAAAAACAAAACTTTCTGTGCAACTTCCCAATCTTCTTTTTAACTCTAGAAGTTAGACAGTCTCAAATTGTATACTGAATTTTGTGTTAATCATTACCATGCTTTTTTAACCTTATTGAGGTGTTATTTATTATCTTAAAAATCCTCTAAACTTTGCAAAGCATATTGCATACAAAATTCAGCACTTATTTTATCACATTATTGATTTGTTTTAAGCTGTAAGTCTATTATATTTATGTCCCAACTATGTCCAACTTGACAACTATTGTATGAACATAAAGTTCACACATAGATTATTTTTTTAATTTCAAAATATTATAGGGATACAAACACTTTGCTTTTAAAAAAAACAGCATTAACAACACATATTTATAATTCCTAATAATCAATTTTGGCTGCCTTTGGACTTTATATAAATAGCATCTTGATGTATTTACTCTTTATAACTTGCTGTTTATTCAATATTATAAAGTTCTTCTACATTGAGGAAGGAAGTTACCTGTAAATCATCTGTTTTTATTGTCATATGATCATATGTTATATGACCATAAATCAATTTATCCATTTTCCCTCTGATGGGCATTTAGGCTGTTTTATTCACCCCCTTGAACATATTAAAGATAGGTTTATGTTCTGTCTTATAACTTCAAAATCTATAGCCTCCTGTGTATATGTTTCTACTGTTTGTTTATGTTTGCTTGTCTCATTCTGAACATGGTCATTTTTGTTTAGTGCTAGACTTTGCATAGGAAAAATCATACAAATAATTGAGGCCTACAATGACGTTTTCTTCCTCCAGATAGGATGTTCATTTACTCTGCTGTTCAGCTAGGAACACTGGTATTCTAAGATTATTTTAATATAATTTTAGGAACTCAAGTAATTCAAAGCAAGGCTCCTGTCTCTGAAATACTAGTTTACTTCTGATTTACCCTTATTCCAAGACTATAGCCCTTTGGGAATCTCCACTACCCTATGATGGGCTTATTAAGTGATAAACACTTCATCGCTGTTAATGTGAACAAAACTTTTATTTTTAAACTTTTCAAGGGAGTCAGATCTATTTTCCGACTGTTTCCAAGCCCTTAGTAACCTTCTGAGTGTGTTTGTATTCACTAAGAAGGGACATTTCTGTGGAATTAATCAAACAGAGAATTCAATGTTCCTTGCAGATAATTTTGGCCATGTTCCATTACGAACTTTCTAGTCTGAATTTTCATTTTTTCCTGGGAAAAGACCCACATGTTCCAAACCCTCAGTCTTTCCTCTACTTATTAGTGCAGAACAATATAGCAAAATTGCTATATGCAGAATTAAGAGCAATGAGTATTTAGCAAGGTGCTGTGCCGGGAACTTCATCACTAAAATAAGAGAAGGAAAAATGTGTGAGAATAACGGTTCAAATGTAGTAAATATAAACTAGCATCAAAAATGTTATAAAAACCATCATAATAATTAACTGATCTTCTGATTTTCCTAAAATTAAACTAAATGTGGAGACGGAGAATTAGAAAATATTCAAAGCTCCTAATACATTCTAGTAAATCCAGAGATGGCAAATCTCCTTTCCCAAGGAAAATCAGTGCTACTAATTTTGGTAACAATTAAAAATTCATATTCAATGCCTACTTAAAACCTTTTGAAATCGATGTTTTATTCCTTAATAGTTTTCCTAAATTTATGACATGATCAGAATCCTTATCCTGTCATTGGCTTTACGTTTCATATCAACTTTTCTTTCATCTTACAGAATGAAATTAATCCGGCAGATAAATTCTAGCTATTTTATTAACAGCTATAATGAAATAGTTGCTGCTATTATTTGTGCCATATACATGGTACTTTAGAGCGTGAAGGCATCTAATGTTTTTTTCTACCACTGATGATTTTATCTGTGCTTCCACATCTGCACAATTGCTCTACAACAGTCACAAAGACCTAGCACTTGGTGGAATCCTACCTGCCGAGGAGTTTATTTGGCCAACTTCGTGTAGGACATTTAAATGAAGATGTTGGCCAGGCACTGTTGCTCATGCCTGTAGTCCCAGCACTTTGTGAGAATAAGGCAGGGAAACCACTTGAGGCCAGGAGTTCATGAGACCAGCCGGGGCAATACAGCAAGACCCCATCTGTACAAAAAATAAGAAAAATTAGCCAGCTGTGGTGGCATGTGCCTATAGTCCCCGTTACTCGGGAGGCTGAGGCAGGGATCACTTGAATCCAGGAGAGCTATGATCATACCACTGTACTTCAGCCTAGGCAATAGAAGCAAGACAATGTCTCTAATAAGATAATAAAAAAATAAAAATGGTTTAAAAATAAATGGAGATGTCCAGGACACTAAAACTAGCAAGAAAAAGAGATTTTGGAGTCATTAGCATATTTGAGGTGGTTAAAGCCACAGGTAAGAAGAATGTCCCAGGGGATTGTGTATGGTTCAGAAAGATTTTAGGATTAACGTGCGGAGCCCTTATTAGATTAGGTACCCAATAAAGATTTGAGGAATAAAACAATAAATTAGAAAATTACAATGTACTTGATTATTAATTTCTATTTAAGTTTGAGTAAAAAAGACTGTTGTTATTTCCATCAAACTCTGCCTCCAGATTCTACAGCAAAATAGTAAGTGATGACAGTTAGTAGAAGCCCTAGCAACCGTTCATATTTATATTCTTGAGGTGAAACCATCCTATTTCAACACATATCATGTTCTCATTGAATTCCACATTAGCTCATGATGAATACAAGATGTTTTTCACAATCTGGTTGCTGGTTCGATGCTTTTTGTTTTTTTAGCAAAATACACAGGAACTGCCAAGATGGGAGAGTAACCTTTCCTAAATCACTCCACGTGTCACCATGGCTACAAGCATATTTTCCTAAATTTGGAAATTATGGATTTTTACTTAAGAAAATATAAATTCATTCAAGTGCTTCACTCACATTGTATTGAGGCTTTATCATTTATCTTATAAAAATTCTGCTTTTATATACATGAATGATTTTCCTGTTCACAGGTTCAAACCAAAATGGCAACTGCTCAGTTTGATTGCCAGTACTGCACAGCATCGCTTCTTGGGAAGAAGTATGTTCTGAAGGATGACAATCCATACTGTGTTTCGTGTTATGATCAGATCTTTTCTAACTATTGTGAGGAGTGCAAAGAACCAATTGAATCAGATTCCAAGGTAGGTCTCATCTCAGTTCACAGAATTCCTGCCTGTTAACAGCAAATAAATGCTTTGGAATGCTTCCTTTCATTTAGTGTTGACTTTTAACACCATTTCCTTGCTGTTGGATAGAAGGATCTTGAAAGTCACCATTAATCAAGTTCCAGTCACTATGCTCAGCACTATGAAATATGACATATGCTTTAATCCTCACATAATCTTATGAGGTAGTTTAGGATGCTAAAGATTAAAGAAGTCAAGCTATTTGCCCAAAGTCACATAGATAAAATATTAAGTGGTTTCAGCCGGGCGCGGTGGCTCACGCCTGTAATCCTAGCACTCTGGGAGGCTGAGGCGGGCGGATCGCTCAAGGTCAGGAGTTCAAAACCAGCCTGAGCAAGAGTGAGACCCGTCTCTACTATAAATAGAAAGAAATTAATTGGACAACTAAAAATATATGTAAAAAATTAGCCGGGCATGGTGGCGCATGCCTGTAGTCCCAGCTACTCAGGAGGCTGAGGCAGAAGAATCGCTTGAGCCCAGGAGTTTGA
>CAUYRT010047575.1:0-32015 GCA_963574885.1 Lepilemur ruficaudatus
CCTCAAACTCCTGGGCTCAAGCAATCCTTCTGCCTCAGCCTCCCGGGTAGCTGGGACTACAGGCATGCGCCACCATGCCCGGCTAATTTTTTCTATATATTTTTAGTTGGCCAATTAATTTCTTTCTATTTTTAGTAGAGATGGGGTTGCTCAGGCTGGTTTCGAACTCCTGACCTTGAGCAATCCTTCCACCTCAGCCTCCCAGAGTGCTAAGATTACAGGCGTGAGCCACCGTGCCTGGCCTGGATCTTACATTTGTATTCATGATCAATATTAGCCTATAATATTCTTTGATTACAATATTCTTATCAATTTTTGGTATCAGGATTATGCTGGTCTTAAAATAAAAAGTTGGGAAATGTTCCCTGTTTACCTTCTGCAAAAGACAATGTAAGATGGGCATTTTTTTAAAGCACGGGAAGACTTATTTGTCTTTTTTTTTTTTAAGAATATAGAACTACTGTTCAGATTTACTATTTCTTTTTTATTTCCCTTTGGGCATGGGAACATGGACATTGGCTCCATGTTGAGTCTCCTGATCCAGAGAGCTTGTTTTAGCTCATCAACACCCCACTGGGGCCAACGGGCAAGGCCAGAAAAGCCGTATCAGTCAACACTTTTGGGGAAAAAATGATGGGAGTATATGACATTTTCCTTGTGGTTATGTGGATGTTTAGAGATTTTGCTGGTTTCCGGCAGCAAATGGCTGGTTTCCGACTCAACATGGAACCAATGACCATGCTCCCATGCCCAAAGGGAAATAAAAAAGAAATAGTAAATCTGAACAGTAGTTCTATATTCTTTTAAAAAAAAAAAAAGACAAATAAGTCTTCCTATGCTTTAAAAAAACGCCCATCTTACATTGTCTTTTGCAGGATGGGGATATATTTTAGCATCCCTGAGGCATCCTTTTCCTAAGCCCATCTTCTGTGTCAAGATAGGGTGGAAAATAGAGGTTGCAGGCATCTCCCGACCTCTAGGGAAAACTGTTGTACATATTTACACTACAAGGTCCAGAGTAACCAGTTGAGCTTCTTCTGGTTGGTGGAAATCACTTTCTTCAATCACTCCAAATATTCAGGCCAAGACTTCTTGGAAAGCTGTTAAAATAGTGCATGAGTCAGAATACAAGAATTCTTTATAACCTGGAGGTAGGGTCAGCAAGGTTCAGAAACAAGTGAGGGCCAAGCCATGAGACCCTGAGCTGAAGTCACTTCTAATTGAGGGCATTTGGGCCACTGACCAGCAGCCTGACTGACCCTCCTGCCTAGGGAGCAGGAGCTATCCTATGGTCCCAGGGTCACCCGGTGAGCAGTCTCTGGCTGGAGTAGGGTAAATGTCATGGCGCTGATTTTATCCACTCGTTGGTCTTGGGTCACTACTGATGCATCGGGTCCTGTTGGTGCCTCCTAGCCTGGTGGACACAGCCCTGTCCTCTCTCCACCCTTTGCTTCCTCCCTTCGAATCCCTCCTGCCTTCTTCTCCTCCTCTCTTCTTCCTCACCCCCACCTTCCCCTCCATCACATCCTCCCTTCTTTCCTCTCCACTTTAAGAATGATTCCTACCTCTCCTCCCTCCCGCTGCCATTCCCGTCAGAGAGTAGGACCTTGAAGGTGGTTGCCAAGATACTAGACTAAACCAGCAACAGAAATGCAACCCAGGAGTTCTTTGAGCAGCAGTAAGAAGGAAACCAAGATTCAGATCAATAGCTGTCAAGCCACAGATCTTTTACAACCCGCTCTCCTGTCCAGGAAGGAGGGACCAATGGCTGTTCGGCACTTTAAGGGGACTTATGCTGGTGGACGTGGTTCTCCCCTTGGGACAGAGAAGGATCATGTAACTGTGCTTTTCATGCTATGCACCAAGAAATCTATCTCTTCAGATACTTTTCCTTCGGGCAAATTGGGAGGAGAGGATGCCTGTCGCTTCACGTCCTTCAGTTCATATTTTGCGTAAATCAACCAGTAATTAAGCATTAAACAATCACTTCATAAAAAAAGAGGGAAAAAATGGAAAAAATTGAAACCCAGAATTTAAAAAGCAAAAGAAAAGAAAAGAAAAAGGCAAAAGTCCTTTCGGAACCACAGGTTCCACTTCAAAATGGAAGTTCCATGCATGTGATAAGGATGTCACAGTTTGAACCTTCAGAGCATCTGGTACTCATGCCTCTGTGTCTCTGATGCCCTGGGACAAACAAGAAACCAGGGGTCTTTGTAAAAATCAAATTCATTGATAGTAAATTTCCGGGGGTGCCTTTGAGAAAGGGACGTATGATGACACAGGACTGCAATTGGGGAGCTGACCACTAGGGGAGGCGATAACTAGGGAAGCTTTGAAGCAATTGACACAGCGTGTGTATCTAAGATCAACTCATGTATCTGTATACATATATATGTGCATATTCTATATATTCTCTTGGGAAAGTCCAGCTGTTTATCAAAACAATGGCAAATATTATTCAAGTACTCTAAAAATATAAGATCTTGACATCAGATTTAGAATAAAATAGGGAGGATTCCGAACCCACTTTGCATGTCCTCTTGTATTAAACCTCAACTGGCTCCTGACGTTGCGTATGTTGAGCTTGATCCTTGGTGTGACATTAGGAGGAAACAGTGGCTTTCTGGGCCCCCAGGTCCCTTGCTCAATGTCTTGCTTCTCCGTGTGAGGATTTCAAATTAGTTATTTTAAAAGCCTTTATGCATTTGCTCTTATCAGAGAGAAGGATGTAATCACCCTTTTCAAACTACTTCAGCCTGAGAACTTTCTATGCCAACTCCTCTCCTACTTCATTTTTTCCTCTCATATAAGAACTTTTCTTTCCACCTAAGGACAAAGCCAAATTCTTGTAGGCTATACCCCAAGAAAGATTTCTTAAAAACTTGAATTACATACCCAATTTCCTTACACCAGTTTTGCATGACTTTTTCCTTTTTAATCAGGAAGGCGAGCCCAGGCAACTCCACCCTTACTTCCCTCCTTGCTACCATTGTTCAGTGTTAATCACGGCCAACTGCAAAAACAAATTGCTGGCTAAAACTCTATTAGCAGGGCCCTCCTCCTCAAGCCTAAAATGCTGCAGTTTTCTTCCTCTGGATATTTAAAATCCCATTTTAAAAACATTTGAACAAATGGGTTTTTAACCAATGTTTCAACAATAGATCTTCTTCCATGATTACAGATTCCTGGGAACAGAGCTGCTCAGAAGCCAATGGATGGTGCAAAACGGCGCATCTTCTGAGCCAGCTCATTTATTTTCCTGGGACAGTGAATGCTCTAATCACAACATATTTGGCTTCTTTTGTAACACTGGAATTCTTTAAGTGTCCTTGGACAGTCTCCAACCCCTCAAATATTAGTCATGCCGCTCGACACGCAAACACATCCCATAGTCGGCACTCTTAAACACATCCTTTCCCATTTACATGGAAATTAGATTTTAAAACATCAAAATGAAAACAAGTTTCATAGCCTGTGTCCACAAAATGCCTCTCCATCAGTAAGTGGACTGTAAACTTTGCTTCCAAACAGCGGATTTCAGTTTCATTGGTTTCTGTAGCCAGAGAGCCCAAGCAGGAGCGGCAAGCTGGCAGCCGTGGTTACGGGGGTCCGTCCTTCTGTGCCAGCTTCATTGCTTCGTTGTTTTGGCTTTGCTTATGTCTGGATTGAAGCACCTTCCAATCTTTTACCTTGGTGCTTTTGTTAGTCATTAAAAATATTAAATCAACTTTCCATCTCAAATCCACCCTAAGACATCACATCAATATTTAAGAATCAGAAGGTTAAAAAAACAAAACACCCTGAGTTACTTTGGCAATGCACAGAAAAACTCTTTGCCTCCAGTATGGGCATTAGGAATGATCATATCTCACAATTATTAATATATGCTGTCATTTTCACGTAACTTACTAGTTAGCATGTTATTAAGCATCTAATATGTACCAGATGCTGGGGAGAGGGAGGTAAATATGATGGTGCCCATCATGATTGGAAAGAGACGTGTGGAGAGATGTGAATGGAAAGCAACGCATAGCACCATAAAAACAAAGAATGCATGAGCTCCATGGGAACAAGCAGCTACCTTTCCAGGGGAGCCAGGGAAGGCTTCCCAGAAGAGCTGCCACTTGAGCTGTGTCTTAGATGATGAGCAGTGACCTACCTAGCTGGAAGCTGGGCATAGGGCATGTGGAAAGGGGGTTAGGGTTAGACTCATGAAGGACTCTAAACACCAGGCCAGGAAGTCTGGCTCCATCCTCCTCACATGCACTTGGAAACATTTACTGAGTCATTGGCTCAGTTGGTCCCTGGATGCCAGGGAGGCAGTGGTGCACTGGGATCTTCCATCAGCTCCTCAGGTCTGCCAGGCACCCGCCTCTGTGCTGCTCTGTGCCCCGGGGGGCTGACCCATGCAGGCTGACCGCATCAGCAGTCTCCCTGCCCTTGGCGGCTGGATAGAGGTGGCAAATTTGAGGCACTAGCAAGAGACCAGAGGGCGAAGGGAGAGAGAGATGATCCAGTCCCCTCCCTGTGGGGCAGCAGTGCCTGAATCCCCCAGGCCACAGCTAGGGCAAACAACTCTCTCTGGGTCAAGGAAGGCCGTTGCCTCTCCTGGGCCTACGCTGACGGTGGCTCCCCCCGTCACTTGTCCTGGGTATTGCAATGTCCTTGCTGCTCTCCTTAATCTCTGCCCATGTCTTTGTGAGTGGAGCCTTTATCAAACTTTCCTCAGTTTCCCAGCTTGGCGTGGGTGCCACTTGTCTCCTCCCAGGACCGTGACTCATAAAGATGGCAGATGAGGTCCCGGCTCTCATGGGGCATGTCATCTGGTCATCATGAACTTGCGTAAGCAGGATAAAGACCAGGTCTGATAGCTGTATTCTGGAAGCATCACTTGGGTGGCAGTGAGGTGGAAGACAAGGCGCAGTGACGGAGAGGGCTGCCGCCCTGCGTGGTGAAGGCGTGAGTGGCCCGTGTCAGGGAGGCATGGTGGTGAGGAGGGCTGGGTGGAAGAGCCACTTCGGCAGACCTGCAGGTATGGCCGACATGGCCGTGGAAGGAGCGGTTTGGGGTGACCAGAGGGAGGCTCCTCCTGAGCGGGGAGCCCGGGAAAAAGAGCTGGCTGGGAGGAAATGCTGCTGTCGGACCGTCAAGTGTGCGTCGCCCCAGGGACACCCAGAGGATGTGTCCAGGTGGTGCTCGGCTGTGTGGGGTTGAGTCTGTGCAAGAGGACAGAGCAGGAAGTAAATCTGAGCATCACTAGGGTCTGGTTGGGGACAAAGCCAAGGAGCAGGTGGGAAAACCGGGGAGAACATGCCGGAGAGGCAGAGCCACGGGACACAGAACACTCAGTGGTGACTCGGGGTGAGGGCCACACACCACACACAGGCCCAGGGAGCCAGATGCCCATGGGCAAGGACAATGTGCGTGTAAAGTAAACCCAGCATTCTGAAAATGGGATTTAAAAACTATAAAATGCCTGGTACGTTTGGTGGTGTGGCACGTGATGGCATTGGGCTGTGAGCCAGGTCAGCTCCCAACACCCCTCCCGCCCCCTCCACGCTGAAGAGGCAGAGGGGGCAGGGCAGGGGCTGGCAGGGTTTTGCCAGGTGTAGGAGGGGCACAGGGTGGAGCCGTAGCTGAGCAAAAGCAAAGAGGTGTGGTGGTGTGCTTGCCAGAAGGGGATCCTGGGAGCACTGCCTCACCAGGCGCTCAGCGGGGCCTGGGCCTCAGCTGCTGCAGGCGCGTGGGCCGGGGGAGACAGCCTCTGTGCATCACAGACACCGTGGTGCTGAGCACCTCCCCAGCACAGCGCGCAAGGAAGCTCCCCAACGAAGCAGGCGGCGGGACTCCCGTTCAGGCCCCTCCTGCTGCTTGGGTACTTTGGGACCCATGAGTGGTGCCCCACCACAGACACGGATGTTTGCTTCCTTCCACTGCAGGGGCAGGACCTCGGCACCAGGGGCCGGGACCCTGGGAAGACCCTACATCAGCATGTTGCTAGCTTTTGCCACCCCGTGTCATTCAGAAGGTGCTGCCGTTCTTTAGCAAGCCCATGGATTGGGAATTAGAGTGGCCCAGATGAGACCCCGAAGAGAGAAAGCAGAGCCCGTGTGTGACTTTTGTGAGGGAGATCCTGCTGCCCTGCTGGGGGCAGGGCCAGGTGCAGGGGTCCCCACAGCTGGAGCTCACAGCTGCTGTGGCTCTTGGGGAACTGGGCTCTCAGGAGGGCACAAACCCCACGCAGCAGGGTAGTTAACAGGAGAGGAAGGTGTCATGGGCTGAATTCTGTCCTGCCCCAAATTCTGTGTTGAAGCCCCAACCCCCAGTACCTCAGAATGTGACCTTATTTAGAGATAAGATCTTTAAAGAAGTGGTTATGTTACAATAAGGCCATTAGGGGCCCCTTAATTCAATATGATTGGTGTTCTTGTAGAGTGGAGAGAGACTCCAGGGACACTCACACAGAGGGACAGCCAAGGAGAGAGGCCTCGGAGGAAACCAACGCCGTGATCGTCCCAGTTAAGCCCCAGAGCTGTGAGGAAACAGACGCGATGGTGTAAGCCCCCAGCCCGCGGTGTTTCGCTGTGGCAGCCCTAGCAACAAACACAGAAGGCGAGAAGATCATGTGATTAGCAAGTCATGATGTCTCTGCTCCACGCTGCTACACCTGCCACAGCCGTTCACTTCCTGCTACCTGAGTCTCCCTTTCAACCCAAAATATCAGAAGCCGCTTGAAGGATGAGAACATTTCTGATGCCTTTGTGGTCTATTTGCAAATGAGTAAATCATTCATTCAAGAAAAGCAATCAGAAAACATATGCTGATGGAAAAGGAAGAAGAATGGAGGAGGGACGGCTACTGCGTGCAGCCCAGGTGCCCTGTGGTTTACGTAAACCTCATTCAAGCCTCAAGACAGCCCTTTCCAGGGCACGTAATTAACCCCCAGGGCGCAGAGAGGTTTGGTGACTTGCCCCAGGTCATAGCTGTGAGTTGCAGAGCTGATACTCAAACCCAGGCCACCAACTCCAGCATCATTGCTGCTTCTACTGTCCTCTGTGCCGAGCCCCTGAGGCATTAAAAAGAAAACAAGGACCCTCCCTGTGTCTCCTCCCCCAACCTCATAGTCTCGCTCACAAGATGAGACACACACAAATGCAAAGTGAGGAGCAATGCAAGGTGACACGCCTGCTTGTCATGTGAATGGCACCAAATATTTGGGATGCATTGCATAGAGAGGTGCATGGTGTGGGCTTTGGTCCTGGGAACTTTGCTTTCAGACTTCACCCCAAAATGTAGTTTTCTTGGTTCTCAACCCCCCCAGTTTGCCCCAGTCCCTTGACCTTGGCCTCTACCCTCCCTATCTGTCCTGGCTGCAACCTGCAGACTCCTTTCCACACCCTTCTGGCTCCGGTGCCTCCCACTATGCCCCAGCTTGCTCCCCAGCTCCCGGATCTGATTTTGGGTGGGGAAGAGGCAGAAGTCATTCTGGGCAGGTAATGATGAACAAGTAGCTTTATGGGGAGCAGAAAGTCAGAGGCATTGAAAAGAGCCTTTCAGACCTGAAGAAAAGACCTGCCACTTAAAACAATCTCAGGAATGGCTTTAGCACAATTCCTTTGTCCTTTCCTAAAATCTGTGCACACACTCATGCTGACTCACAACCAGACTATGAGAAGGTATCAACACACACCACAGAACAAAGAGCACAGAATAATTTTAAGTCACAATTGTACAACCCTGAGTTGAGAAAGCTCAGAAGAGTGAAAACAAAGAAATACAAGAGACGTACGTAGAAATGAGGGAAGAAACTGGCAGGGGAGGGCCGTGTCCTGGATGGAGTGGAGCATAAAACAGAAGGCATGCCAATGCTTGCAGGGCAGAAGTTTCTAGGTCTTCCTGCACTGTGCTAAAGGTGGCATGGAGGAGGTGGCACCTGCTGGGGGGTTAATTGAGCGATACAATCAGGGAAACATGAAATGAACAGTTCACACTTGGAGGAAGCTGGAGAACGGGAGAGGCTCTGAGAGATGCCATGGCGCCTGATGGAACCGGGCTTTTGTCAGACTTTTGGGGGTTTCAAACCTCTGCTCTGCACCCTTGGTTTTTCCCAGGGGAAGTTCCCTGGGGCCAGACTCAAGCATGTGCTTCTTGCCACAATTATTGTCTCCAGAGACATCCCTGCAGCAGGGTTGGCTGGCTCGGTTTTAGGAAAGTAGAGTTTATTGGAGAGCTTGCTCCATTCCCTGCATTTACCAGGTTGGGAAACTGAGGCACTCATTGAGATAAGGGCCTCAGCCTTTGCTCAGCTGCACTCTTGGAGCTCTTCAACTTGGAGACTCAGCCCCCATTCCCTTCCTGAGTCAATCCTGCCTGCAGGGATGCATATGTTCTGGGGAAAGGGGCACTTGGTCTAAGTCTGCGGTCCTGAGAGCAGCACCCCCAGTGTTTCTCACACCTGCCCCTTCTCTGTGGGTTCCTCTGTGAGTACAAAGCAGGCAAGTCGATTTAACTTCATTTGGCAACTCTCCTTGAGAAGGACAGGGAGACTTCCAGGGGGAACATTCTGCATTGGATTAGTTATGCGGCCAGAGGCACTGGCTTCAGAGTGGCACATGTGGGCCACAGACTTGGCATCCCAACTAAGCCATTTTTACTGCCTGCTAGACTTCAAGTATCAATGCAACCTGCACTCTCCTCCCCACCCACACAAATGGCCCCCTCTGACAAGTGCCCACTGCAGCCAACCTCAAGTGCGACGTGCTCACTGTCCCCTGCTCACTGTCTATGTGGACCCTCCCTATTGTTGGCTCAGAATGTCCAGTCTCCCCTTCTGTCTGATCTCAGCTTCTTGCTCCATAAATGAGCAGATGCCTGTAGAGCATTTGGCAGTGTCTGCACAGAGTAGGCAGGTCATAAGTTATTATTAACTTTGTCACACCACAACCACCTGTCTTCCTTAATCAATGATAATTGAGTGTTTTCTATGTGTAGGTGCTTTCTATCCTCTCCCATTGAATGCTCTTGACCATCCTAGAAGGTGGTTACAACTGTCGTAGTTCCCATTTTACAAATAAGGAAACTGAGGCTCTAAAAGTGAGGTCCCTTGGTCAAGATCAAGTAACTTGTGAGTGATAAACCAGGGATCAACCCCAGGCACGGCTAGTGCAGAGCTCCGTCTCTTCCCGGCATTTGCCAAGCAGGCGCTGCTCTCCAGGTTGAACCTCTGACCCCGATCGGAGTGAACTTCCCCTCTTAGCCCTCTACAGACAGGCTGGGGGTCAGTGCTGACACTGCAGGAGTCAGCCCAGACATCCCGTCTACTGGCACCCACGGGGCGTCCTTGTTCTGTTCTGCTAAGACACAGGCACGGATCCGTGCCCAGCTTTCCTTCCCGCTCCCCCAAACTCTCCGTCCCTCTTTGGCCACAAATCCGGGACCGCAAGAGTTGGCAGGAAGGTACTGCTGTGCCCACTGGCCCCCAACCGCCTTTGCATTTCTGGCAGGGAAATTATACTTCCATACCTTTAAATGCATTTAACGGAGCATCTGTGTCGGCTGAGTCTTCCATGGAACCTCTTGCAGTAGGAGAGGAAAGACCTCAAAGGTGTGATTTCAAGGGTCTTCTCTCTGGTGCTGGGCCAGCCTCGTGGGGGGCCCAGCACACTTCAGAAGGACCCCCCTGGCCACCCAGCTTTCCTGCTCATGTGGGGACCAGCTCCACCACCCTGATGTGCAGCATGGAGAGTCGCTGTGTGCTATCAGCTTTCTCCTTGTTTTCTCACCGCGTTGGCGGTAGGAGCGAGGAGTCTGCTGTGGCCTGGGAGGAGCAGAGAAGGGAAGGGAGGGTGAGGATGCTCGTGCCCTGGGGCAGGGCTGGGGCTCCCCGAACATACTCCCTGCCTTCATCCGCACCTTGGGAGGATACACTTACTTCCCTCCCCCCATATCATGGGTCATGCCTGGCCCTCTGCTGCCTGAACATGCACCCCAACCCCTAAACCAATCCAGGAAATACGCCAGCAGCTGCGCACTGACATCTGGTCCCTCCCCACAATTTTGAGCCCCAGGAGGACACCAAGGGGGCAGGTGCTGTGACCCCCATGCCCCCTCTACACGCTGATGGGTGCTGATATGGAGAACCGGGGGTGAGCATCCCCATTTGATGACTTTGAGGCTGTTCTACAGCATCTCCCCAGGGCCCTCAGCAAGGCTAAGCTCCACCTGCCCCAGGGGTCACATGCTTGATCATGGCCCCCTGCCCCCCACACTACTATTTCCTGGAATCACCTTCCAAAAGCATCATTAATATTTATGCCTGACCACTTGTCTCAAGTCTATTTCTGAGAGAACCAGACCAGGGCACCCTCATACAGCGGGGAGCGCAGGGAGCAGGGAGGAGAACTCCCCAAAGCCACACAGGCTCAGCCTTCCTCTCTCCCTACACTTCCTTCAGTTGCTGTACCCCAGGCCACCTTCAGGACCCCACTGAGGTCTTAACTCTAGGCCATCATGTGGGTCCCCGCCCATCTCCCAGTGGCAGCTGTCCCAGTGGCAGCCACTTCCAGCGTCGACCATGGCCCTCGAATCCGCTGGGGTCAGGTGCAATTTCAGAGTCACATTCTCACTGTGTCCTGCCCATCAGTGGAAGGACCTGACCTCAGACAGAAAGAGATCCAATGCCTGGGGCAGACTCAGCCGTGCTTGGCGCAGGGACAGCGCAAGCGGAGGCAGACAGCTCAGTGCTCGATCTCGGCACTGCCACCGCCAGGCTGCTCTGCCCTGGTGAATTAATCTCTCTGAGATTCAGTGTCTTTACCCTCAAATGATAGGTGACAGAAATGGCTAACTGTCCCCATGGTTTGTGCCCCTTCCTCTGGAGGACAAAGTTGGACAGGGGCTGCCTGGGCAGGGACTGTGCTTCTCAGCGCTCTTCACAGAGGTGATGGGTCGTCACCAATGAATGAAGGGAGGGAGGCGTGTCACCTCCAGGCCAGGGTGGATAAGATGCCAGTGTATCTTCTTCACAACCTCTTTCAACTTCCTCCGGGTGCAGAGGACTCCAGGGTTCTGAGCCTGGATCCCTGAATCCCTGTGTGGAGGATGGCTGCCTGTTAGCTGGAAGCACAGCGTTGGATTATGTGAACAAAACATACTCATTACGCTACTGAATTGTGAGGGTGTATTTGTCACAGCAGCTGGCCTCATCCTGACCAATACATAACTGTACCTCCATGGTGTGAGGACCAAAAGAGATGACACCAATGATAGCTACGTGTAGTGAGCACTTATTCTCTGTCAGCCACTCTTCTTTTCGTGCATTTTCCTATTTAATCCTCAAAACAACCACATCATCCGTATTTTACAGTTGGGGAAACTCAAGCACAGAGAGGTCACACAGCTAGGAAATGCTAGATCTGACAGTCTGTGTTCTTAACCATTGTGCTAAGCTGTCTCGCATGCATGGATGGCATTTAAAGCAGTGCCTGGCACAGAGCGTGTGCTCCACAAGTGGGCACCGTCAGGCCGAGCAAATGCACACCCCATCTGCACCTCCCGTCCCTGTCCCTGCAGCCTGTGCTGTTGCCCGATTCTCCACTGCCCCGTGTGCGGGTGCCTGGGTCAGCTCCCCGCACCTGTCTCCTGGTGCCCTCACTGGTCTGCGGCCCCGGCCTGGCCACTGTGCACAGCCCCGTTCCCTCCCTCCGCTCTCGCCTGGGCTAGGCAGAGCTGCCGGGGGGAGTTTGGCCAGGGCCTCCTGCTGCCTGTGTGGAGCCTTTGTCTAAATGAGGTTAAGTCTCCCC
This sequence comes from Lepilemur ruficaudatus, assembly GCA_963574885.1. Lineage (NCBI taxonomy): Eukaryota > Metazoa > Chordata > Mammalia > Primates > Lepilemuridae > Lepilemur > Lepilemur ruficaudatus. The sequence goes on from CAUYRT010047575.1 coordinate 11,802, forward strand.
TCTGCGCAGATGAATGACACAAGGTTAAAACCAGGGTGGCACTGGGGTTTCAGCCTCCCCTGCACCCCCGACCTGGCACCCCCGTTCAGGAAGCAGCCTGCACACCTGAGCACTGGCAACCCAGCGATCGCAGCTTCCACATAGCCCTGAGTGATCCCTCAGCTGGGTGCCTTGCTTCCGGGGAGCCTGGAATAAACCCAATGTCCTGAGGTTTCCTGAAGCTGAGACCCCTCACAGCCCTCGCCTGCAGCCAGCAGCCCTGCGGGGATCCTCAAGCTGTGCCCTGCTCCCCTCAAGGAGGCCTCCCCAGCCCCCCTGGGAGGGCTTCTCGGCCTTTGGCTTCGGCCCAGCCTCCCCAGGGCTATTTCTGGCCAGGCGGGTAATAGATTTCTGTCTCCTTTTGGAGGGCCTTTTGTGTGTCCTCAAACCCAGAGCCAAATGCTTCCCCTCCTAAAAAAAAAAAAAAAAAAAAAAGCCATGTTTCAAACCCCTGTGTGAGGAGACTTGTGGGGCTGGGGGACCCTGGGGTGAGCTGGCTGAGGTTTTATTCCTGGTACTTCCCTGCCCCTCTTCCCCGAGCCCGGCCTCACAAAGCCCACTTGTGGGACACCAGTGAAGCATCTAATGTGCCGTGTACATCGAGGCAGGGCCACCCGCCCTGTGTTTCCTGGCCTATGATTCATGAGGGGGGCTGGGCTTGCCTCCTCCTCCCCAGCCCGACCTGCCCCATTCAGGAGGCGCAGAGCCTAGAATTCTCCCTGGGGGGTGGGGTCTGGGATCGGGCACCCTGCCACGCTTCTCCAGGAACATCCCATGTCTCTGCCTGCCCATCAGAGGCTGAACAAAGCCATTATTTCCACTTTATGCAGAAGGAAACTGAGGCACAGCTAGGTAGCTAGAAGAAGGTCCCAAATGGGAGCTTGGGCCAGCAGAAATTACCTTACCTGGAAGCCGGTGTTTCTCAGACCCCCACTCATTGAAATTTCCTGGGAGGTGCTTAAAAATGCTGATTTCCAGCAAGTACTCTCAAGAGACTCCCTGGCCATGCTCAGGACCCACTGTCATAGAGACCCACGTTAACAGGCATTGGAGACTCGCTCAGGTTCCAGCCCTGACCTGAGCCCAGACCCCCTCCTGCAGCTGCAGGGGTGAAAATGGAGGGAATGAATACGAAATTACCTTCCTGAGGGTTTTCCCTCAATAGTGGTATTTACTGAGATTTAATAGACTTACAGAAAAATGCACACTCCTACATGGTTAGCTCAATGAGCTTCCCCAACACATAATCAGACATCCATGAGACTCACACCCAGGTCAAGAAGCTTCTAGCACCAGCACTCCAGAGCCCCATTGTGCCTTTCCCAGGCACTAGCCCCCCACCCTCAGCAAGCATAACCACTGTCCCAAGTTCTGTCAGTCTTTCTAACTTTATATGAACAAATCCTGTAGTATGCAGTGTTTAGTGTCTGGTTTCTTTCCTGTAATGTTATGTTGGTGGTTTTAATTTGCCTTTCCCTGATCAGTAATGAGGCTGAGCCTCCTTACACATATACTTATTGGCAGTTTGAACATTCTGTTTGTGAAATGCCTGTTCAAGTCCTTTACTCAGACAGACGGTCATGGGGCTAGCTGCCTTTTATTGATTTGTAAGAGCTCTTTATATATGATGGATACTCTTTAGGTATTTAGAGCCTTTCAAAGGCTTCCCACTTCTCACTCAGACATTTTGTCCTGAGTAGTTTGGAAGCTCTGGTCGCAGTGGAAACTCATTGAGTGAGTTAAGAGACTTGCACCTCCCCAGTTCTCAATAGCAGCTTAATGCTACCTTTTTCTTCTTCAGAGTATGGGTGGCTCCTCTGTACATAAAGAAACAGAAGAACTTTGTCTCCGGCCTCCTTCCACCTCCACCTCCCTCTGTGCTCCCTTTTCCACTTTTTGGTAACCTACCACCTAGGTTCTGTTCCTATGGGCCTTGATCTAGCTTGCAAAAAACAATTCATTTTTAAGGAGTATGTTGACCAGATAGTTCCATTCCCTTTGGTTGATGGATGGAGGGGAGTCTTGGGAGAGTGGGAGTTGGACCTCAGAGAGTAGCCCGGGTCCTCCCACCACCTGTCACAATGCCTGGGATTTTCCCATTAAAGCTCTAATCCTCAAGGACAGCAGCTCTGTACAACAGGAGGGAGGTATTTCAGCATTTTAACTCCAGGCTTAGGTGCCCTAGCACATATCAGCTGAATACCAGTCCTGACCGGCTGTGCGGTGCCAGACTTCTTATCTTAGCCTCACCCTTGTCAGGACGAACAGGCCTTGTTGACTCCTCTGGCTCATTTACATCCCATAACACTACGCTTTACGTCCTCAAACCTGATGCCAACCACGCACTCCTATTCACAAGTCAGCAAGCTCAAGCACAGCTGCCACTTGGCAAAGTGCCATCAAAGAGCACTGTGGAAGATTCAAGGGATACGGCTGTGATGGTGGGTCACGGGCACCTTGATTGGGTGATTGAGGGAAATGTTCAATAGAGATTCAGACTTAGAGAATCCAGCTGGCTTTAGTGACCCAGTGCAAGGATGAACGCCTTGCTGTTCTGGGATATCTCTTCCAAGATGAGATATACATTACTCTCTGCTGCCTAATTGTCCCCAGAGCAGGAAACCAAAAGGTCTTGTGGAAGTTATTGCCCTGACATTTTGACTGAGGGCAAATGTCCCCCCCAAGTGGGTCTCGGGCAGAGACCAAAAATAGCATTTGCTGGTTTTACAGTCATGTCCCCCAGAGCACTTCCTTCTGCACATGCAAGCTCTGAAAGGCTATTTTTGAAAGGTTAGGCATCTCCTCCAGTAAAGGCATTTTGTTGTCTCATTTGAACAAAGAATGCACTTAGAGCTTCCAGTGGGCAGCCTGAGCAGAAGGGAAATTTCATCTGTGAGGGTCACCATGAGGGTAAACCTTTAAACACTTTTAAATACTTTCCCCCCTTTTTTTTAAATGGAATACATGCTCAACAGAAAAATTCAAATACAGATGATCTGAGTATTCAGCCTAAAGGTTCAGCTCTTTATGGCAAGAACAGGCATGCTACCAGGCCCATTTTCAGGGTTGCATTAGTCAGCATAAGCGAGGTTATGCCACAGTAACAAGTCACCCCCCAAATCTCAGTGGCTTGCAATTGCAGGGATTTCTTTCTTGCTCCAGCTACTTGTCCTCTGGGGATTGGCTACACTCTGTTCCTTGTCTCCTGCACTGTGGGAGCCAGGCTGTGGGAGCAGCCCCTATCTGGGATGTTGCTGTCTCATGATAAAAGGAAAGCAGAGATCTCAGTGGTACCAGACAATGGCTCTTAAAGCTCCAACCCCGAAGGGACAAATGTCATTTCCTCTTGCATTTCATTGGCCAGAGCAAGTCCCATGGCCAAGGTCAGTGCATGGTCAGTGCAGGTAGAGTGCATGTTCTGGTCATCTTCCATCATGGGCAGTGGTCAGAACAATTTCTGTCTCTGTAGGGCCTTTTTCCCCACTGTTTCCAAGACCCCTTCACCCTATAGGATTGCTTGTCTGAAAACTCTTTATTTTTGTGCACCCTTGGCTTGGTATGTGCTCTGTCCCTAGCATGTCCTCATGTGTGTTCTGCAGAATGCTGTGTTCCCCAGTGTCAATAGGTGCTGGGACACCAAAGGGTTTCCATGGTTACATAAGTTTGGGAACCTGGATTAAACAGGGGTCTTAGTGCAGACTCTCTCAGAGACTTTAATGCCATGTGCATTGTCAGTGTTAAGGGGGGAGATAGTCAACTGGGCCAGTGCCTTGTCCTTCTAGGTCAGTGTTCATAACTTTAGCTGCACATTAGACTCACCTGGGATCTTTAAAGAACTCCTGATGCCCAAGCTACACCCAGACCAGTGCCTTTGACTCCTGGGGGTGGGACTGAGCATGGGAATTTTTAAAAGTTCCCCAGTGAACCAGTGGGCAGCCAAGTTTGGGAACCACTTATAGGAGGACGATCGACCTGGGAATCGGCTTCCCCAGGCTCAGTGCAGCTGCCAGCACTCTGCGGGGGCTGGGTTGGCTTCTAGCAGTTTCTTGCACCTGCTGCACAGACGGCCTGCAGCCCAAATGTCCTGGAGAGTGCAGACAGGCCAGGGGAGCGCCCCGTGCAGGTAGCACAGGCAACTCAACATCTCTGTGGGGACCTAGCGGGTGCCAAAAGCCAGAGCCCCCCCACCAGGGCACATACTGTCCCATCACCACATTTATCTCTGAACTCCAAAACAAACAGGGCTGTTTCTGTGGCTTTGCCTTTAATGAAATTTTAGACCCTTTAATAAGGTCAACGGTGTCGTTCTATCAATCTCATCTCCCTCCTGCTGGGACCCCTGCAACAATGTGCAAGTTCTCAGGCTTGTGGATCATGAGACTTTCTCTAAAGGATATCTAGATACTGCTGTCCCATGGTCCCCTCCCTAAAGGGCATGGTTCCTAAGGGGCACCTGCTGCTCCATGGCCCCTTCACCCTAGGGGACGGCTCGTCTCAGCCGCAGAGGCAGCAGTGGGTTACTTTCCACCATACGGCGGGAGGGGAGGTACAAGGTGCAGGGGTGTGACCCTAACCATGGCACCCTGGCCCTGTGAGCTACCAAGTGATGCAACAGTCACACAGCCCTCCTTGCCCACCCTGGGACAAGTGGAGATGAGGAATCTGGCTGGGGCGGTTTCTACACTAGCCTCTTCTTCATCCTACGGATCCCTTGCTCAGCATGTGCTCTGCACCCAGCTCGTCCTAACGCACAGGGAGAGCCAAAGAGCCCCAGGGCCACTCTTCCACTTCCCGAACCATGTTCCTTTCCCCTCTTCCCCTGCAAGAGTACAGAGATGTCCACGCCCCGGGCACTGATGTTAAACAAAGCTGTGCCTCCCTGATGTGAGCCACTTTTTCACCCACCCCTGCTACTGCCAGGGGAGCTTTCACTGAACAGCGTACTTGGCATGGAAGATGCCGTAGCTCCCGACTAGGGTACCCTCTGCAATGCACGCAGAAACCCCAAAAGATTGTTGAAGAAACAGAGGCTGAATCTCTGGAGCATTTTGTTCCAACTCCAAGTACACTCAGCTTCCTCTCCTCAGGGGTCATCCGAAATGAGCGTGGGAAGAGTGAAGACGAGCGAGGCTAGTGGAGAAACCGCCTCGGCCAGATTCTGCGTCGGGCTGGATTTTGACTCGTCCTTGGACTGGGTGGGCGAGGAGGGGTGTGTGACTGCCGCATCACTCGATAGCGCACGGGGCCAGGGAACCAGGGTCAGGGCCGCACCCCTGCACCTGTACCTCCCCTCCCACTGTATGGTAGGAAGTGACTGACTGCTCCCTGTAGGCAGGGCTGGCGCTCACCCACCACTGTGTGCCTGTGACCCTGCGCGGTGCCGGGCATGTAGCAGGTGCTCAGTAAATGTCATACAAGACAATGCAGACGCAGCCCTCGTCTGGAAGGAGCCCCCACTGACCTCAAGGCTGTGGCTCCCCGTGTCTTACAGGGCTCGATTCAGATAAACCGCAGGGAAGCAGGGCGAGCATGCAGACACCTCTGCCACCCAAGACAGGCACAATCAGCACAGGTTTAAAGATGAACAGCTTCACTGTGGCTGCAGAGGAAATAGAAAATTAAGGCTTATGTTTCGGGTTGCGAAATGGAATTGGTTCCCTTTGTGCCTCATGGTGAAAGAGAGACATTCCATCATCTCAATTTATGAAAAGCGATCTTAAGGCCAAGAACAGGTAAGTGGAGTCATTTCAGAAACCCTCAGTTTGGGCAGTTTTCTCAAATCCCACAGTCTGAAATTGCTGCACATGAACTTTTTTGCAAGCACGGCCTTTCCTGGGGCCCGCAGTTCCTTGGAGAGAGAGTCAAGCAGGTCGAGGGGCTGGCGACTAGGGGGCCAGGACAGGACAGGGAGGGAAGGGTGTGGGCAGAGTGCGGTGGCAACCCAGAATGGTAGGCTGAGAGTCTGCACTTTGTCTCTGAGGCCAGTGGTTCTTGGCCTTTGGTGTGTACCAGGAGCCTGCAGGACTGTGTTGAAAACACAAAGGCCTAGACTGTCCCCCTCCCATTTGAGACTTTTGTTCAACAGGTTCGGGACAGGGAGCCACTCGGGGGAGTGGATTTAAGCAGGCAAGTGATGTCACAGTGCAGGAGGCCCAGCCGCCTGGGTTCATGTCTGGCTCAGGCACCACAGCAGACAGTGAAGTGTCCACCCTTGCCTGGCCCCTTCAGTGCACACCTGCCTGCCTTCCACTGCCAGCCCTGTGTCCCTTTGCTGAGGGCTCTCTGTGGCCCTGGAGCCACTCTGCCCTTGCACACAGCAGCCAGCAATGCTGGGGGAGTGATGCCCTTTTCGCAGGTGAGGAGACTTGGACTTTGGGGGGGGGGTTTCAGTCAGTTTTCCAAGGCCACACAGCTCTTACTGACTACTATTGCTTAGGTTCTCCCAGAAGCGGAGCCTAAGACAAGGGTTTGGGGGCAAGAGATCCCAGAAAACCCCACTGGGGAGTGGGAAGTGAGACAGGAAAGGGAAGGAGGCTGATCAAAGGTGTATCGTCATGCGAGTGGGCCCTCTGGGCCCCTGGGGCTCAATCCTGGCATGGCGGTGAAAAGGTGCAGGACACACACCACACCTGCCCGATGCACGAGGCAGTGCTCTGTGAACTATATTCCCAGGCGGTACCTGCTGCTGGTGCTGAGTCGCTGGAGACCTGCTAGGCAGGGCTGGGAACCGCCAGCGCCTGCTGCCCCATCCCTGGGCTGCCTCCTTCCTTCATGTGACTGCCAGTCCTTCCCACACGGATTTGAGCTCGTCAGTTTTCGACCTAAGAACCTTTCCAGTGAGATATCCTGTAGGATGTCCTTTGCGGAGAGCCAGTCGCAGCGGCAGTGATACGACTCAGAGTGGTCGCTCTTTGTCACTGTCGATATTAACGACCCTGAGATGCCCTGTGAGGAAGCTGGGCCAGCGTCTCTGTCTCCAGGCAGGCGCCATGATGAGGCCAAGGCCACCGTGTGGCCTCCACCGCGCCCGGGGCATGGGCAGGAGCGACTGCAGATCCACGGCCGCAAGTCCAGGGGGTGGGGCGAGGCCGAGCTCCCCAGGCCCCGGTGCCTGCCAGCGGTGCTCTGTCCCCAGCCCAGGCGCACCTGCCTCTCACACAGCCGCTCTTTGCAGCCAGAGGCGGGGCGGGAAGGGGCTGGAACAGGTGGGGAGATCTGCTGGAGGGTCTGCATCGGGGCCTCCGCGCTGAGCGCGACGACGGGATGCCCGCAGTCCTGCCTCCCGGAGCAGAGCCCTCCTCGCGTCGGCTCGGAGGTGGACGCGGGGCCTGTGGGTCGGCGCCAGCGGATGGAGGCTTTGTTTGCTTTAGCGAGTCCCCAGACCAGGGGCCGGCCGGAGAGAGGGCTCTTTCCTGAGAGGCTGGACTTTCCCACAGGAACAAAGTGGGGCTTGTTAGCCGGGCATGAATCTTGGCGTGGGGTGGACCGGGCCAGGCTCAGCGCTGCCAGGCGCGGCTCAGCGATATCAGGCGAATCCCGCCGTCCCCACAGCTGGGGCTGACAGCAGGAAGCCCAGGGAGGCTCCGCACAAAGGCAGAAAATGGGCCACATTTATTCATTCACCGACCAGCCCAGGCCTGGCTGGCCCACAGGGCCCTGTCTCCATGGCGACAGGCGGCCATCGGTGCTCCTGGTTGGCTCCTCCGTGACCACGGCCCCTCCGTGGCCACACACCCCCAGCACACAGAGACACAGCGTCATGACGGCAGAGGTCGGGGTGGGGGATGAAGCCAAACAGGATCGAGGGCTTGGAAACTGCCCAGGGTGGGGGCCTGAGTTGAGTTCTGAAGGCTAGAGACTAGGCCATTCCTGGGTGAGCGAGGTGAAGGCAAAGGTTCAAATCTGCACACTAGGTAGGCACCTACTGTGTGCGCGACAATGGGATGCACGCATCAATCCACCTCTGTTATTGTCACTGTCCCACTGCAATATAGCTGTCTAAAATAGAGGTCTGGGGGAGCCCAGTGTGGGAGATGCTCCTTCTGCCCAGGGGAGAGGGTATCAGACAGGAATTGGCATTGGGTTTTGAAGGCTGCAGAGGAGCTTGCCAAATGGGGATTGCCAAATGGCATTGCAGGCAGAAGGACCCACTTGAGCAAAGGCCCTGAGGCCTGAAGGTATGTGATATGATTAGAGAGTAACTGAAAGTCTCTCATAACTGGAATGAAGAGGGCACATAGCTGAAAATGAAGCAGTAATGGGGGGGTGGGGAGAATGACCCTGTGATGCCACTCAGAGAAGCAGGGCCATCTGCTTCCCAGTCGCTGTGCTGCTAGGACAGTCCCCGGGGGACTCCTTCGAGTTGTGCATTTTGGAGAGGACAGGAGTTCACATGTATCTGTTACCTCGCAGTTTAAAGAACCCTTGCATATATCCACAGGATCTCACTCGGTCCTGTGGCCACCCTGCTGGGGGAGAGCTGACAGATGAGGAAACTGAGGCCCAGACAGGTGCCCGAGGTCTCTGAGTCTGACACACGCTGTGGCCACGCTCCTCGCCTGCCTTGAAGGCACAGGCCCCGGGAGAGGGACTGGCAGCCTAGTCATGTCAGTGCCCCCCATAGGCACTGGAAAGAGGGGGGCCCAGGGATGGGTAAAGTGATCCCGATCATTCCTGCCCAGTGCTCTGAAGTTCTAGAACCACCGCAAAGAAAGAGGAGCCATGAGTGTCTTCTCCTCAGCACAAGCTGCCACTAGAAGGGGATGGAAATCCCCGCCTCGCACCTCCCAGCAGAGAATGGTCTGAATCCCTGGAAACTTAAGAGTCCAGAATATTGTGAGCATGCCAGAGCCTGGGCACAGGGACTAGAGGGGCCATCCATGGTCTATGGCCCCAACAATATGTGCTTGCCTTTCACGGGCCTGCAAGGGTGAGCTTGGGACCAGAGGCTGGCGGGAGAGGGGCGCCGGCAGCGTCCCTGGGGTCGTTTAGTCTCTGCAACAGCTCCAGAGGCAGGATTGCCTGCTCTGTTCTGCAGGCGAGGAAACTGAGGCTCCCAGATCAGGGGCTCCCCTGGGCCAAGCCGCCGGGGAGCGCTGAGCAGACAGCAGAGCCTCGCTCTTTGCAGTGCCCAGAGGAGCAGTTTGCTCCGTCGCTGTGTGTCCCTGTGTTCTCTGCCCCACCAACCTCCGGTGAGCCTGACCTTGGCACAGAGAAGGGGCCCCTCCCCCACACCTCTGCCCCTTGCTTGTGCCCTTTGCTGTCTTCTGTTCTCCAGGGTTTGATGTTGTTGATCCTGGTCCTGAAATCTGGCCTGAATCTTCTTCACCTGGGTGAGCTACCCAGAGGGAAAAAAAGGAGAAAAGAAAAGGGAAAAACCAAACAAAACAAAGAAAAGGAAAAGAAAAAGGAAGAAAAGGGCATGTGAGATTAGCACCAAAAACCTCCAGAATGGAAGCCTTGGCTTTCGGCCTCTTCTCAGAGTGGCTTTGGGCTAAAGAAATGACAATAATGATACCTTAAAACCATTTAGGACAAAACTGGCAAATAGCTTAGGAGGGGGCACTCTCCACTCCTGTACCCACAGCAAGCATAGCTAAGCAATCACAGCACTCTTTCTGGCTCAGAATCCTCCTCAACACAGTGATCAGGAAGCCACCACCAAGCAGAGTTGACATCCAAGAGAACATGCTTTTGTCGTCCTTGCCTGTGACTTTGTGCTCTCCAAAGACCTTGCTCACATCTGAGCCTCGTTGTTGCTCCATTTGTCAGGGCAAGTGTTAACTGTTCTCATTGTACAGGTGAGGACTGGAACCCAGAGTGACCTCCTCTGCATCATACAGCCACTTAGTAGCAGAGCCAAGGCTGAGGACTGGGGCACTCAGCTCTGACCCTGCTCAGGATGTGTTCTGAAGTCCCCGTGCAATCAAGGTGGTGGCATTTGAATAGATTTCTCCTTTCTCTCTTTTTTTTTGTCGGGTCCCATTTTCCACCATTTTGGCCAGGGAATGCGTCCCCTGATGTCATCCGAGGATATTAGGCACTGCTAAATCTGGCCATCCCCTGCAGCACCCAGCCTCACAGGCTTCCTGAAGCGTGGATGAGCACTGCTGCCACAAATTTGCTCTGACAGCCGCTGACAAGGAGAGGCAAGTAATGTTTGCACAGTCCTGCAGGGCCAGGGCAGCTGCCTGGTGAAGCCAGTGAGCCAGGCTCCTCCACAGCAGTGAGGGCAGCCTGGGGGTGGGTTCACAGCCCCCCAGCTGGCTGCTGGTTTTGGGGCACAGATAACCCAGCTCTCTGACCTTGAACTTTCCTTTGGCTGCTAAAATGAAGGAAGGCTCATTCTTAGACCTGAATCCTGCTGTGTATCTCACTCTCTCTCTCTCTTGTTCTTTGCTGTCCCTGTCCCCAAACCTGGGGCCCCCCACACACACTTCCACACTCAGTAGGTGCTGACCTTCCCCCCCCCCCCCCGACTGCCTGGATTCCTGCCCATCACCTGCCCCCAGGCAGCTGTGTTCTTCCACTCAGCAGCTGGGATACTCAGGAGGCCTGCCTTTCACCTTGGTGGGAATCGCTCGCTAGCCTCCAATCCTCTCAACACCCAGTCTCACCTGCCAGGTGAGTGTCAGGTTGCAGTGAGCAAGCCTGACTTACAGTTTTACAGACTTAGCTCACATCCTCTTTCTCCACTTCGACAGTCATGCTAATGACACCAGCTGTCATTTACTGAGCACCTGCTATGTGCCAGATACAGGGCTCCACTTGCATGGAATCTTTGCAATATTCTTGCAAAAGAGGCAGTGTGCCTCCTATTTTGCAGATGAGGAAACTGAGCTCAGAGAGTGGAAGTCTGTTTGCCCCAGATCATGCAAACAGTGAGTGGCAGAGCTGTATTTAGACGTCAGGAGAATCTTATCCAGAGACCATGCACTGCCCACCATAGCACACTACATTGCCAGCCAATGAGTGATAGCTTAAGGATATCTGCTTTCAAAAATGCTTAGAACTTTGTTGGAACACAGAAGAAAATAATACACGGTCCTGTCCTTGAAGAATTGATACCCTATTTGGGGAAACAAAGCAACTCATGTTGCCAGCCAATATTTATTTAAATTTCATATCAGGAAAAATAGCAGAAGAGGTTTTCATTTCACCTGTCAATGATGATCATTTGGTGATGTCTATTTGAGTAGTCTGTGGGATAGACATCCAAGGCAACCATAGACACAGTGGGAAAAAGTTCACTAATCTATTATTAATGTCTGTTTGGGGCACAGACATATGCCACTGATTTCATTTATTTGTTTCTACACAGTAGATAACATGAGAGTTTATAATAGGTTCCTAATTATGTAAAACAGACAAGAGAGGACAGAGAAATATACTAGTGTTATTGGGAAAGGCTTCCTGTGGGAGGTAAGACATCTGTTTGGGGTCACTGCACTCCCAGGGTCGGAGGCATCATCAGGGCCAGGTTGAATTTTCTAAGATGTGATAAAAAGTTTGATTCTTCCATGTGCCTTTGTTCCCTTTCTTTCAAATGGTTAATTCTGTCAAATTAATATCTGTAAGGTCCTTTCTGACCCAGTGTTCCTAGATAATGCTGTTGCATAAAGACGAAACACTTAATAGTTCTCAGCCTCCTCTCATATCCATTAACTCATTTGTGCTTCCTAATGAGCCCATGATGCAGCCATTTTAAAGATGGAAAAACTGAGGCCCAGAGAGCCTAGTGTACTTCTTACCCAATGTCTTCCCAAGAAGTTGCAGATGTTACCTGAACCCAGTTTTCTTAACTCTAATCATTCTTCAACCTGAAATTATATTTATACATTTTCAAATAGAAAATTTTCATTAGAAAATGTTGATCATGTTTAGAAGTTCTATCAGTGATTCTAGTGTTCAGCCAGGGTTGAGACTATTGCAGAAAAGTAAGTTTTATAACTGATTTAGGAAGAGGAAACAAATGCTCAGAGTGGTTAAGAAACTTGCCCAAAACTACACAGCCAGAAAATAATGAAGTGAGAATTCCATTCTAGGCAGGCTGATTGTGTAATACATGTATCTATTGTGGTCCAGGTACTCTCAAATATTATCTCCTTTGACTCTCTCAACAACTTTATCGTTCTTTAAAAAATTGTGGAAACTAATCCAGAAAAGTTAAATAACCACCCAAAAGTTGCAGAACTAATGAAAGTCATCTAGCAATGTTTTCTATCTTGATTGTATTTGGGTGCACAACTGTGTCCATTTATGAAAAGTCATTCGATGGTTCCTTTGAGATCTGTGCATTTCACTACATGTTGATTTTACCTTTAAAAGAGCATGAATGAACACTAATCTCTGGGCAATGACTTCAAGCCAAGGTGTTGTGATGCCTACAACTTATTTGGAAATGCATAGAAAAGTAGGATGGATGGATACTGGAATGAATCAGAGGATAGTTATGTGATAAAGACAGTGTCACTGTATCTAGGAAGGGTCACTGTATAATTCAACTTTTCTGCTGGTTTGAACATTTTACGTAATAGAATGTTGTATGGGGAAAGGCAGCGAATACATTCATGGCACTGTGAGCTCAGGGAGGGCAGGGATCTTTGCCTATTTTGTGACTGCTGCGTCCCAGCACCTAGAACAGTGCCTGGCACGAAGCAGGTGCACAGTAAGTACTTGCTGACTGGAAAGCGGCAGGCGGGTGCCTAGCCTGTGGCTTTAACCCTGAAATGAGCATCGCCTTGGAGGATTTGATGATGTCTGCGAACCAGGGGGACTGGAGGAGGAGCACTGGGCCGAGTGGGTGGGTGGGCACTGCAGGCTGCGCCGTGCGCAGGGGCTGAGCCTGCTCTGCCTTTGGGAAGCAGCAGCAGGCCCGGTGCCCAGGAATCGCGGCGGCCGGAGCTGCGCTTCGCATGGGTGCGCGCTGCCCTCACGTGGCCGAGCGGAATATTGCTCCGCGTCGGAAGCGCTGCTCCGGCGGTCGGAGGTGCGCCTGCGGGGCCTGGGGCTGCTCGCCCCCGTCAGCTCGGAAATGCTGTTCGTGTTCAGAGCTCCTCGTGCTCTCCGTTAGCCACGGCCCTCCCGTGGGGCGGGGGGCCAGGCCTCGCAGCCGTCCTGAGGTTTGAGAGAAGCAGCCGCCTCTCAGGACGCTGTCGCGCCGCCGCCTCCTCCGCAGCTTTGCCTGGTCTCACCACGACCACGCCCAGACGGCGCAGCCTCGTCCGTCCGCAGGAGAGCCAAGGCTACACAGCAAGCTGGGGACAGGGAAGCTGCCTCTGGGAATTCCAGAAAGTGGCAAAGGGGACAGCAGCTTCCGTCTGGTGGGGTTTAGAGGACTCCAAAGTCTGGGCTGGGGAAAGCTGGCAAGGAGTCAGGAGGCTTGGAAAGGCCCGATACTCGCACCCCTCGAGCCCTTCAGCTCTCACGAGGCCGCTTGGGAGGGCTGCCACCTGCCTCCTCCCACCCTGCCAGAACCAGCTGTGTGACCCTGAGGAAAGTCACTCAACCTCTCTGAGCCTGCCTACATGCGTCAAACAGGGATGATAACGCCCTCATCTTTGGGGGTGCCACGTACATAAGCGGTTGACTATAAAACACAGTGCACACCACACATGCTCAGCAATGACTGCAGCAAAGGCAGGAGTCAGACCTGTGGCGCTCACTCCTGCAACCCCAGCATGTCTGGACGGATCAGTGCTCACAGAAGGGCAGCGTAGGAGTTAAGAGTGGAGTCTTTGGAATCCGATATACCTGGATCTAGGTCCTGGGATTGCCTCTTTAGTCTGGATGTCTTTGGACAGCATACCTATGTAAGGCTGGCGGGCGGAATCCTCCTGGGGGCTTGCACATCCCCCACATCCGCACATCCTGAACTCCGCCACGTGGTTGTTCCGCGGTTCCGCGGAAGAACCACCCGCTGGGGCCGCTTCCTGTTTTGAAGCGGAGGTACAGCCCAGCTGTCACTCTGGATCGGCTCAGCGTCAAGACGGCCCCTATATAACCCACCTTCCTGGTCCGCGTGGCGCGATTTCTCGGGCCCCTTTCCCCGGGACCCTTGAACCTCGCTCTGGAGCGCTCTGTACATAAAGCTACCCTTTGTTTAGCACATTCGGTTTCTTCATTGTTTTTATTCCAAACTTTACAACCTAACATAAGACTCAGTTTCCTCATCTGTAAAATGGGGATCACAGCCATTTACTCTATGGGTTTGTGCAGATGAATGGGCTAATGTGAATAAAAAGGATGGCACAGTGCCTGGTACGTAGGAGATGCCCAAATAAATGCTGGCTCACAGAAGGATGATTTAACGTTGGGCATTCAATGTCAGCTGGTGTTGAGAGAGGCAGCGTTGATAGTGAATTAGTCATTGAGTTCCTCCTTCAAGGCTGCACTTCATTTGAATTCATGTGTTGGGTGGGAGAAGAGTGGCAGTTATGGAAGTGCTTTCCTGTCCCTGGACTCAAATGACCGTGCCACCAGCACAAGGTCACCGAGCCCTCAATAATGATGGTTCCCAGTGAAGGGGACCCCAACCTGCCTGAGCTGACGTGGTGGGCCTGAGGCCTGGGCCACAGCGACAGGGGCTTTCCTCCCCTCAGCCAGCTCACGCCGGTCTCAGCACACGGGACTGGCTGGCAGCAGGGCAGCCTGAACAGAGGGAAGAGAAGCGGCACGAGAGTGGTGGCTTTGAGGCAGTGAGTGTCAGACCTCAACGTGCACAGACATCCTGGGGCGAGTGCACTGTGGGAACGCGGTTCTGGTCCAACAGGTCTGGGCTGGGGCCTGAGAGCCTGCATTTCTAAAGCTCGCAGGTCACCTGGTGCTGTTGGTTCAAGGCCGCACTTTGAGCATCAAAGTTTGAGGAAGATGGGTTTCACTTACTTCCCAGGTGTGCTGGGAGGGTTCATTGCTGTGGGTCTGGAACCGGCCTGGGCTCTTGCTAAAGGGAATGCTGTACCTGCATAGCAGGGCCCTGGGCAGGACAGGAAGTGTGCTCACTTGTGACCATGGGTCCACGGCAAGTGTCAGGGTGGCTGGTGTCTGGTTGTTGGCATTACTTATTGGTGATACAGAGACTGATGACCTGCATCTGGTCTCAGGGAGGCCCCCCATTGCTGCATGGGGCTGGTCACATGGCAGGGTTGTGCCTCTATGCCCCGCAGAGTGTGGAAGCCTGATCTGCGCCCCATGGTTCTGACACCTCAGGTGTGGACGTCACTAGTTCCTGATCTGAGAGAAGAAGCACATCTGGTGTGACTGTCCTGTATCATCAGTAAGACCACTGGGGCTGCACTGGGCCTCTCTGGACCCCTGCTACGAGGCAGCCTTTGCATATCCTAGTTTTATTGCTGTTACTATCTTGTATCTTTTCCCTGCATAAACCTTAGATTAGTCAGCCTTGCCATTTAGGGTCCTGTGAGCTTTGTTTGCAATGGAACCCAGCCGCACTGCCACCATTAATGCAATGTGCATTAAAACCTGCTTCCTGTGGCCAGGGTTCTGCGCTCAGCTCAGTGGACGTACAGGTGGGTAAAATGCTCTTCTCTATTCTCCCAGGGGAGCTGTGGTTCTCAACTTTAGCTGCACTGGTATCACCTGCACAGCTTTAAAACCTACTGAGGCCTGGGCTCCATCCCCAGGGGTTCCAGTATAATATTGCTGGTCTGGGGTGTGGCCTTGGCATTGAGGCATTTAAGAACTCCCCGGGCGGTTCTAATACGCAGCTAAAGGTAGGAACCACTCAGACAGTGAACACACAGCAGCAGCAGCGTCACAGGCAGGGGCTGAGAATGGAACTAGGCCACTGCTGGTGTCAGGGACCTTTACAAATGCCTACCCCAGGGTACAGTTAAGCTCCCTACTCAGGCTAGCAACTGGCTTTGGAAGTCTTACATCTTTGTAAGATGCCTTCCAGATGAGGGTCCAGGAAGAAGGGCAACATCAACTCCAAAGAAAACTTGTCATCTGTAAGAGTGGAGTTTCTGACCTCATCACACCTGGGTGAGGGGAAATAGGAGACCACATTTTTTATGCCTCTTGTAATGTACCCTGAAGACAAAGCCTAATGGCAGACACATATAAGAGAGTCCTGCGAGTAAGTGTTGGCTTCCAACATCCAAAGCCTTCAGCTGCTTGTCCCATCACAACTCTGTGTCCTTTGTGTTTGCTGTTGACCTTAAACAAGGCATTTTATTTCTCCAAACTGTACTGTGATTCTTACATTGCTGCGGCATCAGGGTCCAGCTATCTTGTACTGCTATAGTCACCAGGGCCTCACAACTTTTGAATTGTGATGATCCCCAGAATAAACTGAGCTCTAGCCAGACAAGAACCAAAGAAAATTTGGGGCAGAGTGGGGGCTCATGCATTCTCCAACCAGCAAGGATCCAATCACTGGCCCGTAAGCTACCACAAGCACAATGACCCATACTCATAGAAAGTAAGCCATGTGCTGGTTTCTAAGCAGCTCTTCCATTGTAGACTTTCTGCCGGGAAAAGAGGAAAAGCAAGAGAAGGCAAAGTACAAAGAACTGCAAAGCCCAGAGTATTTGTGGACTATTAGATGGGCATAACTTATAGGAACCCCAACAGATCCATTGCTGCTCTCTGAGGAGGAGTCATAGTCCAACAAGCCCCCAAACACTTTGCACATCTGCTTCCCCTTCAGAATGTGAGACAGCATCTCAGGGGTGACTTTGGGTAGTTCATTTCATTTCTCTGGAGCTCAGCTTTCTCACCTATAATATAGGCAGAGTAGGGGACCAGTGATCTCTAGAATTGAATGCACACTGGACCCTGAGGTTGGCAACCAGGGGAGTGATTGGGTAATGCAGTCAGATTTGAGGTTAGAATCTCAGAGGGAGATTGGTGGCAGCCACTCTCAGCCCCAACACCCCCGATTCTGTTTTTTAGCCTCTGTACCCCTAGTTCATGCAAGGTCTCAGCCAGGAGTGGAAGGCTCCAGGCTTAAGTCAGAAGGGGATTTGAAGGAGGAGGCTTTTCCGGACTTGGCCAGGTTTGCTGTGTAGCATGGAACTCCTCTGAGCCTCCCACAGGCTCAGAGCTCTCCAGGGTCCTGACAGTCCTGGTTTGGGTTCCCCATGCCTGGTGCCTGCTCCTCATCCCTGCCCCTCCTCCTGCCCTGAGGGTGACTTCTCAGCTACAGATTCCCAAAGGCCAGATCCAGGGCTCATGGGTAGCCCTGGAAAACACTCAAAAACCTATTTTTAATCAGCTTTAAAACTAGTCACACACACACACTCCAGCCCCATGTTTTTAAATGACTTATTGAACAAATAGGTCTGGATCTTTTTGCTTTTTATTCTTTGGTTGCATTTGTCCTGCAGGTAACACATTCTCCTCTTCTCCTCTTCTCCTCTACTCTCTCTTCTCCCTCTCACCTCTCTCTTTTTCTTACCTTTTTCCCCTCTCTTCTCAGACTGAGTGTCCCCTTCCTCCAGGGGGAGAAAGAAACACATTCTAATTATCTTCCGAAAAAATGATTCTCATTGATTTTACTTTCTTCACATTCTGAATTTGAACTTGAATAATCCTGAAGTTCTCCAGTCTAGAAAAAGCTTATTTCTCTATAAACTCCCATGTTGTCAGAAAATCGTCATACCCTTTGGAGCCAGAAGCTGGACTTGGAAAGGGCTGACCCCGTTTCCTGCACGGCGCCCTAGCCCAGGTGGGGGGACTTGGCTGCAGCACCCCTCATTCAGCAAATCTGTGCAGAGCCCCTGCTCTGCGCTGGGCACTGCTCTTCATCCAGGAAACGCAGCCATGAGCAAGACGGACGCACATCCCTGTGCTCGGAGCTGCCCCGCTCCCGGCAGAGGAGGGAGCGCAACACTGTTACACAGAGAGGAACCTTGCCACTGCTGAGTGAAGATGAGAAGTTGTGTACCTGAGAAACGAATGAGGGGAACTTTCAGCAAAAGCACACATCCGTTCTTCCTCAGAACGAAAAATAACATATTCCCAAACATCCAAACTGACCTCAAAGTGTGCCGGCCTTGGGTGCAGTTCCAGATTCCCATCCTGAAGGATGGCAGAGGAAATCAGGTGAAGTGGCAGGTCGCAGGAGGAAGCAGGGGGAAAGGTTGCTCTCTCTGAAATCCTTTACCTGTCCCAGGTGTCGGGGTATCGGGGCAAGGGGAAGAGCAGAGGCTTAGGCCAAGAGTGAGAATGTCTGTGCCGCTGGAGCTTTCAAGGGATGAGCTCTGAGTCCCATTGCAGCTCGGCTTGAGGGGCGACCGCGCTTCCCCTTCCCTTCACGATCTACCCAGAGCCCCAGACTGTTGGTGTGTCTGAAAGGGTGTCACAGCCTCCCAGCGCCGTGCGTACAAGCCTCTGGGAGACCCACACATTTTATTTGTCTTTTTTTTTATTTCAGCATATTATGGGGGTACAAATGTTTAGGTTACATGTGTTGCCTCCCCCCCCCCAGAGTCAGAGCTTCAAGCGTGTCCATCCCCCAGTGGTGCGCATTGCACTCATTATGCATGTAGATACCCATTCCCTCCTCCCCCCTCCCATCTGCCCCACTCCTGATAAATGTTGTTCTTATATGTCCACTTAGGTGTTGATCAGTGAAACCAATTTGCTGGTGAGTACATGTGGTGCCTGTCTATCCATTCTTGGGATACTTCACTTAGTAGAATGGATTCCAGCTCTATCTAGGAAAATACAAGAGGTGCTATATCACCATTGTCTCTCATAGCTGAATAGTACTCCATGGTATACATATACCACATTTTATTAATCCACTCGTGTTGATGGGCACTTGGGATGTTTCCACAACTTTGCAATTGTGAATTGTGCTGCTATAAACATCCTCTTTACTGCTACATCAAACACTTCTTTTTTAATATAATTATATCTTTATTTTTAATTTCTATATTATTTATCTTTGGGGATTTATATACTCATTTTTTTTTTCTTGTTCCACCAACTATAGATAAAATCTTTCAACTACAGAACTTTTGTGACATGAGGATATTTTCATACCGGCTCTTCCCTTGACTTCCTCTCAGTTGCTGTTTTCTCATTTTCACTCATATTGTTGAAGTTTGTTAGCTGAAACCAAATCTAACCCTAGTAGGTATAATGAAGTCCTCCAGGTTTTGCTTAACGGTGGATCCTAACGATTGAAAAATCAATCTCCAATAACTTCATCATCATGATTGTATAAGTATATTTCACTGCATAGTCAAACAATATGCTATTACATTTCTTCTCGTATATAAATTATTTTTATTATTGTTGGTTCTGCAATTTGAAATTATCTTCATTTTATTTCTGCACTAATTTGTGTCACTGTAGCTTCAAGTTTTCTTGGTCTCATCATCCAATTCTTAAGAATCCTTTTTTTTGAGATACTTCTCCCCTCCTTTTAGTGCCTCTGTCAGCTTGCTTCAAAGCATTACCGTTGTTCTTCAGAATAATATACAACTACCATCTCTTCGTTTTTTCCTGATAGGTTCAAAATTTTATTGTTGTTTTATAGCTTCATCTTCCTATTCTATATCCTCAATTTCCCAAGGAAGTGTGTATGGAAAAGAAATTTTTGAGTCCTTGCCTATCTGAAAATTAATTGATTCTGCCTTCACACTTAATTACTGCTCTGGCTATCTATTTCTACATAACAAACTACTCCCAAACATTTTGTGGTAAAAAAAAAAAAAATCATTTAATATGTCACTATTCTATGGGTCTAGAATTTGGGTAGGAAATGGCTTATTTCTAATTGAGGATGCTTACTGCCTCTGCTGGGGCAAGAGATTTGTATTTGAACTCTTAGATCATTTCAACTTTTGCTCATTTTTTCTACTTTGAACAACTTCTAATTTGAACAACTTTTTTACTTTGAACAACTTCATTTTTTTTTTGAAGTACACTTTACATATCATGCGTTTAGTCCATTTTAAGTGTACAATTAAATGATTTTCAGTGAATTTACTGAGGTGTACAGTTAATCACATAAATCAGTTTTAGAGGAATTCCTTTCCCCTATTGAGACCCCTAATTCCACTCCCCAACCACTTTTCAAGTATGTGCCACCCCTCCACAGTGCCCCCCCTTCATTTTTGTGACATCATTATGATTTTCTTTGTACTTACTTCTTGAATTCTGTTGTTTACATTTCAGTTCTTCAATAAATTTTGTTTCTGT
>CAUYRT010047576.1:0-12215 GCA_963574885.1 Lepilemur ruficaudatus
CGGAGACGGGCCGCCGCGCGGGAGTGCGGGGGCGGGGCGCGGGGCGGCGGGCGTGCGCGGCGGCGGGGGGCGCCCCTGGCCGCGGCGGGGCGGCGGCCGTAGTCCCGCCCGCCGGCCTCCGCTCGCCGCGCTGCCTGCTTCTTTCCTCCTGTCCGCTCTGCTTCGCTCTCTCCTTTGCGCCCCCTTTCCCCCGCTTCCTCCTCTCCCCCCTTCGGGGTCCTGAGAGGCGAAGGGGCCGGGCCCGCCGCCCCTGCCGAGCCCTCGCCGGGGGAGGGGCGGGCGCTCCGAGGCTCGGCCCGCCGTCCCCCGTACGCGCCCCTCCCGCCTGACCCCGCCGCGGCGGGCGACCCCGTGGCCTCGGAGGCGGTCCCGCCGCCGCCCCGTGCCGCCGCCGCCGCCGGGGAGGGGGCCCGGGAGGACGGGCCGGCCCGCGCCCCCGGCCCCGCTGACTCAGCGCGCAGCTATGCGGGCCTTGCATCACCCGCGCCGGAGCCACGGCGACCGCCGGCCGCTGCCCCCGCGCGCCCTGCGCTGCCTCGCTGGGCCTCTCGGGCCGCGGGGAGTTTCGCGGGAGGGTGGAAGAGGCGCCCGTGGGCACTGGGTGTCGGGAGTTCAGGGAGGGCAGAGGCGGGTGGAATCCTAGTCCTGGGGCAGGAGGACCTGGGGTGTCGAAAACATTCTGCCGCTCCTTGGCAGTCACCTCCCAGCCTGGGCTTAATCGCTAGCCACGTCGAGGGAGCAGGAGAGCGGCATAAAAACGCTCCCCATCCGCAGGCTTTCGCGGGGTCCTTTCCTTTTGGGGGTCGGAGGAGGGGTGGTTGTCGGTGCCGCCCCCCACATTCCTGCCCTTTCGAGGCCCGCGCCTTTGGTCGGATCCGCCCAGGGCGCATATGAAAAATATGTGCCAAGAGCTATAAAACTGTCCATAGAGCCCTTTTGACCCAGTAAACCCATTTAAGGAAGTACATTTCTAAGGAAATGATCCAACGGGGGAAGGGTGGTGGAACTTGCGGAAAGATGTTTACAGCAGGGCCTTTCACAGTGTTTGTAATGACCAAAACCTGGGAATGGACCCAATTGTCCAACAATTGAATAAACCAAGCAAGCTCTCTCACATTAACAGGAAGAATCCTGGCAGGTATGCATACTGTGTCAAGCACATGAAATTTTGGCAAATATGTGAAAGGTGTATTGGAAATAAAGTTAAATGAAATAAAACCACCACAAAATAGTTTGTGCACACTATTTAAGACTATGTAAAATGAGCAGCAGTAAGAAACAGAATACAGTTGTATTGTAAGTGAATGGGATTTTTTTCGTGTGTAAAGACACTTAAGAGCACGTTAGAATTTCAAAAATTGAAAACCTGTATTGAGATACATGAGCCACTCCAAAAAAGCCACAATCTGATAGCTATTAAGTAATGAGAATGTTGAGAACTTTCTCACTGGCATGTCGGAGATAAGCCCACAGATAGGCTAAAGCCCTAACCTTGCAAATGTAGCATTTTAATCAGCAAGTGTTCCAAGAGCCTCTTCTGTTTTGGGTTAAAGCCACCCTTACTTGGATTTAGGCAGGAAGAGGCCCTGGATGATACAATGCACCTTTTTCATTTAAGTTAGTGTCACTGATTTCTGGTCAAAAGGTAAGTCATGTAAGTCTTTGTGTTAAGTTATTCATTTATACCTCCACAGACCTCACCAAGAGGACAGAGTAAGCTAGACACTCCTACTTGTGCATTGGAGCAAAATAATGAGATAATCCATAATTATAGATTCTTATTTCAATGACAATATAATATGCAAGGCAAAAGGAACATTGTGTGGTTCTCAGTTTCCAAATTATTTATGCAATGACTTGGCTGTATATTTCTGTGGAGCTCGGTGGGATAACAGGATGCCATGGTCCCAAACACTGCACATGGAAACCTTATTTAAAAAGAAAGAGTAGTGCTCGACAAGCTATTATACAGGGCATCTTCTTCATATAGTTATTTACGTAGACCAGAAAAAGCCATAGTATAAAAGATCTTCCCCCAAGATCTGTACCATTGTTTACCTAGAAGAAGAAAAGAACTAATTTCTCTTTTTTTTTTTTTTTTTTTTTAGACAAAGTCTCACTCTGTTGCCTGGGCTAGAGTGCCATGGCGTCAGCTCACAGCAACCTCAAATTCCTGGGCTCAAGTGATCCTTCTGCCTCAGTCTCCCAAGTAGCTGGGACTACAGGCATGAGCCACCATGCCCAGCTAATTTTTTCTTTACATATGTATTTTTTAGTTATCCAGCTAATTTCTTTCTACTTTTTTAGTAGAGCTGGGGTCTCTCTCTTGCTCAGGCTGGTTTCAAACTCCTGACCTTGAGCGATCCACCCACCTTGGCCTCCCAAAGTGATAGGATTACAGGTGTGAGCCACCGCGCCCGGCCCTAATCTCTTGATATGAGTTAAAATTTGGGGGAGCGGAGTGGAAGGGGGTAAATACAACACAACGCTTCTTGTTTTACAAAAGTAATGCACAAATGCATTTTGTAAAAGTTCAAACAAACCAGAAATATATAGAACATAATCTGAAAAACTACTCTTCCACATACATTCTTGTATCATTCCAGGTCTTTATCCATCCTCATACATACATGTATTTGCATATACACATGTACCTTTTTCCCACATATATGCAATTATACCATATCATAGCATTTTGCATCTTGATTTTTCCCTCAATTAGTATCTTAGAGATATGTCCATGTCTATATACAGAAATCTAACTCTGTTGTACTCTATTCCATAGTATGGCTGTACCACACTGTATTCACCCTCTATTAGCACAGTGGTTAAGAACAGAAACTCTGTAAACAATTGGGCTAAAATCCTGCCCCTACCACACGCTAGCTGTGTGACCCTGAGCAAGTTACCTAACTTCTCTGCATCTCAGTGTCTTATGTTTGCTATAAAGTGCTTTGAAAGTGTCCTGGCCCTCAATAAATGATTGATACTATTAGTATTTTCTGTGTTTTCCCTGTCACAAACAATAATGCCATTGACATCGTTGTATTTTTGCCTTCATGTGGAAACATTTGAATAGTATAGATTCCTAAAAGTGAAATTGTTGTAACAAAGGGTAGGCATACTTTAAATAGTTACAGATACTGCCAAACTGTCCTTTAGAAAGACTATGCCAGTTTATGTTCTCACCATCAGTAGAAGAAACTGCCCATTTCCCTTCACTATGCCAATATTAAATAATTCTTTACACTTTTGCCAATTTAACGGGCAAAAAATGACATCTTGTTTTAACTTGTCTTCCCTTAATTATTACGAAAGATAGGCATTTTGTGTATCAGTTTCTTCTGAAATTACCTGTTTATATCTTTTGTCCATTGGTTTTGCCTCTTTCTTAGTGATTTATAGGAGCTCCTCATGTGTTATGGATAGTCCTCCTTATTATAATATCATGTTAAAATATGTTATAGTTTGCAAATATGTTCTTCCAATTTGTTACTTGTTATTCAGTTTGGTTTTGCTGTCTTTTGTCACAAAACTTTTTATCTTTGTTAAGTCAAATCAGTCAATATTTTCCTTTATGGCTTCTGGATTTTGTGTCTGGGTTGGGAAGATTACAAACGCAGTTTGAAATTGCAACAGGCTATAAGGAAATGGCAGTTTCTAAGACTATCAGCTCAGCTCATCCCAAATTAGCTACAGAAATGGGCTCCCTGTGCATGCTCTTCTCTGAGGGGTCTCCTGCCCTCCTCCTTGCTGCTCTGCAACTCTGTCCCATGTCAGCTGCTTCTTTTTATCATTGTCTCTGGGGTGTGCTGTGCACAGGTGAGACAGGCAGGGACTTGGACAAAAACTTTTGTTCAATACTAAGGAAGAACAATGGGGAAATAAGCCCAGAAAATCCAGGGCATTTAAACAGGCTGGCCAATTGGAGCATAGGGCTTTGATTCTACCACAACTTGCTTGCTCTGTGGGATTTAAAAGCTCCACCCCATTTCATATGAATTTTGTCTGTGATTCTTTTGTCCGTCACTTCATTCCCAGCCCTTTCTAAGTGGTTGGAGTCAATTTAACAGCCATTACCCAACAATGCCTTCCCAGGCCTCCTGAGGCTTCTCGTCCAAACGCAGGGCCCAGGCCTCCCTCTTTGGTCTGAGGCTCCTCTCCTCCATTCTAGTTTTCGATTTGAGGGATCTGCCTCTTCCCCAAGAATTAATTCACCCTTCAGTTGCAACCTTACCCTCTCCACCCATAGATAGGGTTGGAAAAGGATCATTTTTTGTCTTTAAATCTAGCTCTTAGTAATTACTTGTTTAATGATAATAATTATTATTTTAAGGGCTTACTATGGGCTAGGCAGCATTCTTTATAGGAATTATCTTAATTCTCCAAACATCCTTTTGCTAATGGTAATATTACTGTGCCCATTTTACAGATGATGTAATGGGGACTCAGATATATGCAAATGGAATGAATAAATGAATTAACAAATGGATAGATGAAAACGATGAACTGTGAATGGTCTGGCCATCGCAGATAAAACACATGACAACTTTTCCCTTCCTTGCTTCACGCCTCCAAGCAACTCAGGCTGGAGCTGTTGTAGTGAGTTGCCCCTGCCCACGTAGGCCAGGATTTAATAACAGAATAAAGGAATGGACTCTCAATACAAAGATGTCATTATCTTTGTAAACTCCACTCCTACAAAGGATACAGAGTTTAATGGTTTGTGAAATAGACTTTCATCCTAAGTTTCATTCATGGTTCTGGTCATAATTCCCAGGGTGAGTGAGGAAAGCACTGAACCCCTCTGTGAGTCAGTTTCTTCATACACAAAACAGAAATAATGACGCTTGGTTGTCATTAAGGCTTCTTAAGATCCCCAGATGAAAGATACTATATTCATCCAAGACAAATTATTCACCAGCATACTAGGAAAGACTCTCAGAGGAGAAATATCTGGCCATTTCAGCAGTGTGCTTAGAAGTAAATGGAAAGTCACTTCAAAAATGTATACATTGTAGACATGTATTTCAGAAGAAATGACAGAATCCTGGAAAGCTAAGCTTAGACTCCGGCTCTGCCAGTTTGTCATCAGGAGACCTTGATGTCATACCTGACGATCTCATTTTCCCCATTAGTGAGATAGAAATGGCACCAGGATACTCCATGTAATTTCCTGCTCAAAAACTTTCGTTGTGTCTTCTATGATTTGCATGAAATCCTCGGCTTAAAATCCAGAGCTTTCTACAGGTGTCAACAGCCTCCCTTTACAGACTTTTCTTCCAGTGTTCCTCTTCACTTTTTCGTAGCTCTTCCCTGTTCGGTAAAGGCGTTTTCCAGCCACGTGGAATGGCACCTCCCCACCTCTCTCTGCCTGTAGAACTCCTGCCCATCCTCCACGAAGACCTCCTCTTCCTTGAACGATGGGCTTGATGCTTACTGAATTCTGGGTCCCCTGTAGCTTTTAAGAAGGTATTTAGCAAGGTGCTTGCCTCACATACATGAGAAGAGCAATATTTTTATTCTTCTTTCAGTGTTTTTGACATCCAGAAACTTGGGTCTGTTACGTGTCCAGAGTAAGTTAGTAATTTCCCATTGTTTGCCATGAAGAGTACCTTCCTATTATTCCACTCTCCAAGCACTCTGGTCCAGCAAAACCATAAACTGTGTAGGATTCATTGTCCACAGGAGAGACCATGCCATTCCCACTTGTGCCTTTGCTGGAGCTGCCCCCTCCCCTGTCCTCTCCCTCCCAGGGCTCCCCTCACAACCCACCCTGAATGCACTTTCCTTACAGGCCAGTTTCCTACCATCCTGCTTTCCTTGTAAATTCAACTCGAGTACTGTGCTAAGTTATTTGGTAGATACAAAAAGGACTGAGTATGGGTTCTTCCTACGCAGAGTTTGCAATCAAGAATTGTTGATTCAAGCTGGGCATGGTGGGATGGTGTGTACCTGCAGTCCCAGCTACTCGGGAGGCTGAGACAGGAGCATCCCTTGAGCCAAGGAGTTTGAGTCCAGCCTGGACAACATAATGAGACCCTGTCTCAAGAAGGAAGGAAGGAAGGAAAGAAAGAGAGAAAGAGAGAAAGAGAGAAAGAAAGAGAAGGAGAGAAAGAGAGAAAGAAAGAAAAGATTAAATTTAAAAAACCTGTTGATTGAATACTCAATTTTTTTAATGGCTGAATATATAAATGAAAAAGCACAAATCATTGTAATTCAAGAACCATAAGTGCCCAAAGAGATTCACAGATAATATTGCTATGAGAACCCAAAGACTCCTCAAGCAAGAGATGTCTTCTAGCAAAGGGATCAGAAAAAGGAGGTTGCATATGACCTGGTCCTTAGGGTTCAGCTGGGTTTGGAAATGGAAAGAGAAAACAGTCCTCCAGGGAAAACAAGGGCAGGAGTGGGAAAGTATGAATAAATAAAAGGAAAAAGAATGATGCCTAGAGAACAGGGCACACAGTGATTAGACAGAGAGTAGGGGGTAAGTGAAACCAGATCAGAGGAGGCCTAGAGGCTGTACTGACTTGCAATGTGACCTCAAAGAAGCCACTGCAGTCCTGTCCTCCGGGACTCACTGTAACTGAAGCTGTTGGCATAGGATCCCATCCAGGTCTCTCCAGCTGCACCACCCTCTGATTCTGTAGCCCTATGTGGCAGGCGGGAGGGACCTCTCAGCAGTCATGGGCAAGGTGGGAGTGGGACTTGGAAAGAGTCCTCAGCCGCAGAGTGACAAAGCAGAGTGGAAGAAAGTCAGTTTAGAGGGCATTTTACTAATTCACAGGCCACCGTTTGTAATTGGGTAGTTTATGATCATGATCGATTAAAAACTTACAAAGCATACAAAAAAGAAAGCTGTAGTTTGAGTGATGGGTCCTTAGAATACAGGAATATACTTAGTTTCCATAAAAACCTGCCTTACTGTGAAATGAGGAAACACTTTTAACTTCCTGGCCTTTAGAGTGGCACTTTGATGGCTACAGCTGCCCTCATGGTGTTCCATTTGCTGCTTTGGCCTCTAAGCAAAGTCGGGGTCTCTGGAGTGAACCCAGAGCAGCCGGTGCACTGCGAGTGACAGCTGTGTGCCAGGCGCACGGGCTGATCAAGGCCCACGTCTCCGGGCAGGATGTGACAGTGGGCATAAAGGCACTTGTAGTAGAGTGGGAGAAACCTCGTTTCAGGCCTAGCTCTGTCCCTTTCTAGCTGTGCAGCCTTGGGCAAATTAACTCGCTTCTCTGAGCTTCAATTTCTCTCTTGGAATTTTTGTGAGGAACACGTAAGAGAAGACTCATACGGCATCCAGCGTACTGAACAGGTGCTCCGTGTAGGCTAGTTCCTTCTCGCCTGGCAGAAGCTGACAGAATTCCAGGCATTGTCTCTTTCATTTATTCATTTTTTCATTTATTCACTTAGCAAAGAAATTTATGTGCTGGTAACACGATGGTGAACAACAGAGAAATAATCCCTGTTGGCCCTTACTAGGCTTATAGTCTAATGGAGGGCACAGGTGTTAAACAGCCATTTATTGGCTGTGTGACCTTGGGCAGGTCACTTAACCTTGCTGAGCTCTACTTCCCCAGTGGTAGAAGCTATACCACAGAGTTGATTTCAATGTTAATATAAGAAAGTGTATGTGCAGGGGCTGCACAAATATGGGAGTCTGGATTCCACCGCAGTCTTGTCTTGGACATCCTGCGACGGCCTCCAGCTTGGGTTCTGGGCCTGGAAGAGGAGGGACGGAGGGTGTTAGGATAACCTTCGGGTTTCAGGAGGCTTCGTCAGTGAAGAAGCAAAGATTGACTATTGTATCTAAATGCTGCCAATTTATTTTAGGGTAGATGAAAAGGAATGATTTAAAAACAAACAAAATCGGAAGCAGGTTAATCCATGGTGATTCTTTTGCCCTTTTCCAGAAAAAGAAAGAAAGATATTGAGGCAACTACTGAGAAGCAGAATGCCAATGGCCACAGTCTTCAAGCCTTTGGATTTCTTATTGACATTCTCACTGACCAGGTTTAAACAGGGGCTGTTTCGCACACAGTCATTGTTTGCTGTGGCCCAGCAGAGCCGATCAGGGAAGGCCGTTCAAACCTCAGCATGGATCACCCCTGTGCGAGGAGGTGGAAGCCACGTGTTTGAAGGAAAAGGGTAAATTCTGCTCTTATCAGCTCTGTCACAAGCCTCGAAGAAGTAGCACCGAGACTCCGCTGCCCAGATTGAGAGCTCAGCAGAGTGGAGGTGCTCTAGAAGGGACACTCTAGCCCCAGAGCTTTGTGCTCTGGGAGTGGCACAAATTTCAAGAGCATCAGATGCATCCGCCTCGCGTATGATCCCCACTCCCACTTCAAGACAACAAGAAGGTGACTTAGTGATGAGCACAGCAACAGTCGCTCCCAGCGCCTGCAAGAAGGAGAGCCGGCACTTACGGCTGCCTCTGTGGCAGCCTCCTCAGGACAAGTCACAAGTGGTATTTCGTGGGGCTATTTATCAATCAATAAAGTGGATTGAATGCCTACCATTCATCAAGGACTCTGATTGGCACCAAGGGGAACTCGGAGATAAAAAAGGCAAGGTCATGGACCTTGTGATTTGGGGAGAGAAATGAGACATATATGCAGGGCCTGGTCAGGAGCAAGTGCTCAGCGTATTTATTGCCTGCACAGAGGATGGACTGAATGAATGAACCAGATATACACACAAGAAAGGCACACAGTAGAGAGGAAAGAACACAGGACTTGGAATCTGAAGATGCAGTGGGCATCTGGCTCACTCACTTCCCAGCTAGGTGGTTCTGCTTGCTTCCAGATCCATGGTCCACCTGCTCCGTGCCCCACGGTGACCTCTGTAGATGCCTTCCCAGGGATCCCTTTTGGTCTGTCTTCTGGCTGGGCTCAGCCCAAAAGGAGTCCCTGGAAAGAGACTGAGGGTGAGGACAGGGTTTCTTCCCCTCCCCAGGCTCAGCCTCTGGCAGCAGCCCTGCACCTCGGTCCCTGAACTCCCACGGGCTGTGTCCCACTTCTCACTGGGTTCCAGGAACATTGTCCTGTCCCTGCCCTTTGACCTCAGCTTCTCATTGTTAATGATGTCTGGGTCCTTCAACACTTCTGTCTGCCTTTAATCCTGTCCATACCTCTGGAAAAAGTTCCTTCTTGGAACTAACCACCTGAGTTAGTTTCGTTTCCTGCTGAGACCCAACTCATTAGGTAAATTAGAGGAAATCATGGAACTTCTCAGAGTGTCAGATTCCTCGACTATGAAATACAAATAACAGCAATATTTAGGACTAGTGCAGTGCCTGAACATTGGCCCTAATAAATATTGGCTGCTTGAATAAATCAATGAGTGAATGAACTAATGAACAAATGAATGAATGGCTAAGAGGACTAATGATGAGGTGTTACTGTACTAGGTGTGAAAATGTTGGTTATTATAATTCTTATTAAGTGGCAAATGAATGTAATAGTGTTAACTATCTTGATATCCTAAAATGGGCATGGGTCAAGAATCAGGAAATCTGATTCCACTTGCTAACTGTGTGGTCTCAGGAAAATTATTTTCCCATTCTTTTTTTTTTTTTTTTTTTTTTTTGAGACAGAGTCTCACTCTGTTGCCCAGGCTAGAGTGCCTCAAACTCCTAGGCTCAAGCAATCCTTCTGCCTCAGCCTCCTGAGTAGCTAGGACTACAGGCAGGAGCCACCATGCCCAACTAATTTTTTTCTATATATATTTTTAGATGTCCAGCTTATTTCTTTCTATTTTTTTTTTTAGTAGAAACGGCGTCTCACTCATGCTCAGGCTGGTCTCGAACTCCTGAGCTCAAATGATCTGCCTGCCTCAGCCTCTCAGAGTGCTAGGATGACAGGCGTGAGCTACCGCGCCCGGCCTGTTTTCCCATTCTGTGCCTCTATTTCCTCCCCTGTAAACAAAAGAGTTGCAGGTAATAACCTGTAAGTACCCATCCAATTTGGACATCCTGTCAAGTACTAAGCATTCAGAGGACTGTACAACAATCTGAATGGCAGAAGCTGGGGAAGGCTGTGGAGAGGAAGCAGGAACTTGAAGAATGGAATGATAACTGGGATAGCAAAAGGACCTCCGGAGGGAGCAAGACTTGGGGTGCGAATGGTGGGTAAGGCCTGTGCATGCTGATGACCAAGAAGAACATCCAGCTGGAACAGAAGTTGCCCATGGGACATAAGGGGAAATGGCTGGGGACAGAGCCTGGGGACACATGACCATCAGACCGAGAAATTGAAAGGAACTGCGGACGGAAGGAGTCTGACCTCCTCGAGGACCCAAAGCTAGTATAGAACTCAGGTTCTAGTTTCCTCTGCTGACCCACTGAGTTGCCATCAGGGTCCCTGTCTTCATCTCCTGATGGCAGTTGCCTTCTCCCTTTTGTGATTCCTTTCTTTGAAGGTCACTTGTCAAAGTAGGGTTGGAGGAAAATTTATTGAGTGAGGAAACCATTCGGTAACGGATATTTTTGGCACCATCCAAATCTTGGCAAAAGACATGTTTCTGTCGTTATCCTGCTTGCATTTTAAAATATGTTTGTTTGCAGCAAAGTCAAAGGCAAGATCACCAAAACAAAGGGATGTTTTTAAGTTCTTGAAAAACTATAAATCCAGGGGAAAAATGTAATGGGCCTTGAGCAAGAATATTCACTGGAGGATACTAGGCATTAAGTCAAAAGTACTTGAAAAAAATGATAAAAATTAACAATAAGGATGATAATGTAAAACTACTGTATGACACCTGGAGTTATTTGAAAAAATGTGGCTAGCTGTGTGAGTTTAGGCATCTCCCTTCCCTTCTTGGGCCTCAGTTTCCCCATATGTCAAAGGAGTTAGACCCAATGGTGGGCTCTAGAAGCCTGTCCTGCCCTGATGGGGCCTGTGGGTCCCACGTCACTGATTTCTCCCCCCTTTGTTGGGAACAGCATTCCCAGGAGGGCACGAGAGAACTTACATCACTTTGTTTCGGCTCTTCTGATGTCTGTCCCCGGCGTGGCCTCTCGGAGTACAGGAGCTGGAGGACCAGGGCAGCTGCTCAGCTCTGGCACTTTGCTTGTGGCCAGAGATGAAAGGAGTCCATGCCAGCCTGCAATAAGGCTGGACCTCTGGGTAGAGGTCATTTAGACGTGTGCTGGCTTCACCGCCACTGCTGGGGACAGGGCTTGTCCCCTCTTGCAGATGCTCACCAGAGAAGCCCCTGAACATTTGTCCAGTCTCCTGTCCACACCCCGCATGGCACCCACAGGGGTCATTCCAAAATATTCATCTGTGGTTACTGTTATCTCCAGCTCAAATATGTTGGTGACACTCCCTTGTTGAGCTATAGCAATGTGTCCTGGAGAGACACTTAGTCACTGGAGTTTGGAGAACGTAGCTTCTCTCTCTCCCTCCCCCTAGCTGCCTCCTGCTGCTCCAAGAGTCCTGCAGGAAGGAAACCTGTTCAGCCTCACTGAACCCAGTGTGTTTCCCAAATATATTCAACCAGAGGACTTTTTTTCCTTTTTTTGCTTAGTAACTCCAAAAAATGTCCCTCAGAACTACAGTTCCCCATAATATGCCCTGGGTAACACCACTGCGTGGGTTAAAATCCAAACTCGCTGGTGTTTAGAAAAGGCTCTCTCAGTCCAGACCTCCATAACCCTCTGCCTCGCTTCCCACTGCCCGTCTGTGCATCCTAAATTCCAGCTCCATTGAATGAAGAGTTGGTAGTTGGATGCGTGTGTGTGAGAATGTTGCAAAATATAAACCTGGAGAAAGAAAAGAAATACAGAGCCTCAGGCAAGAATATTGAAGGATCCTAGGTCCCAGACCACAAGCACTAGAAAAGTTAAATTATGCTAATTATTTGCTCACTTTTTTGTCAAGAAACTAGGCAGTTATTCCCCCTCCAGGCTTTGCTCTTGCTGGTCCTGTGGTCTGCAAACTTCTCTCCTTTCTTTACCTGTGAAGAATATATTCATCTTTCAAAGCTCTACTTAAGTGCCAGCTCTTCTGTGGATCCTCCAAAATTCCATATAAGAATTTATCACAGGCCAGGCGCGGTGGCTCACACCTGTAATCCTAGCACTCTGGGAGGCCGAGGCGGGTGGATAGCTCAAGGTCAGGAGTTCGAGACCAGCCTGAGCAAGAGCGAGACCCCGTCTCTACTATAAATAGAAGGAAATTAATCGGCCAACTAAAAATACATGCCAA
>CAUYRT010047577.1:0-29564 GCA_963574885.1 Lepilemur ruficaudatus
ATTATTTAATATTTATATCATATTTGTAATAAACATTTGTATCAGTATATAATGGTGTAGTAATAAACATATACATGTTTATTATTTTATTGAGGATGTAATATCATCATAATAATACATAATAGTTTTCTTCATGATTAAGAGTGAATTCTCGGAGCCAGACTGTCAAAGCAAACCCCAGTGACCTTGGGCAAATTACTTAACTTCTCTGTAAAACTGAGAGAATAATAATGTTTACTTCATAGGTTTGGTGCAAGGATTAAGTAAGTTCAAACAGGTAATGTGTTTGGAATAGAGTATAACACATAGTAAAAAGTTCAACAAAGGTTAACTTATAAAAATAATCTCTTTTTTTCAACCATTCTTCTATTGAGGGGTGTTTTAGTTGCATCCAATTTATGTGACCTCCTGGCCTGTGTTCCTAATCCCAGATGCGTGCTTGCCTCTGGATTTCCTGGTATGTTTTGTCAGCCTTTTTTTGTTGGAACAAAGCCTGGATACCTGACACTCCCTTGAGTGATAGCAGTGCAGAAAGAGTGGAAGAACTCAAGAGAGTTCTGACTTCAGTTCAGTTCTTTTACTTACTAGCTTTGCAGGCTTGATTAAATCACTTTTCTTTTCAGTGTCTCAGTTTCCTAGTGTATAAAATGGAGCTAACAGTAAGTATCTTTTTAGCATTGTTAAAAGTACTAGAGATAGACCAGGCGTGGTGGCTCACGCCTGTAATCCTAGCACTCTGGGAGGCCGAGGCAGGCGGATTGCTTAAGGTCAGGAGTTCGAATCCAGCCTGAGCAAGAGCGAGACCCCGTCTCTACTATAAAATAGAAAGAAATTAATTGGCCAACTAAAAATATATAGAAAAAATTAGCCGGGCATGGTGGCGCATGCCTGTAGTCCCAGCTACTCGGGAGGCTGAGGCAGAAGGATCGCCTGATCCCGGGAGTTTGAGGTTGCTGTGAGCTAGGCTGACGCCATGGCACTCACTCTAGCCTGGGCAACAGAGTGAGACTCTGTCTCAAAAAAAAAAAAAAAAAAAAAAAAAAACCAAACTATTTAGGCCAGGGGAGGGGGCTCATGCCTATAATCCTAGAACTCTGGGAGGCTGAGGCTACAGGATGTGGAGGATCACTTGAGGCCAGGAGTTTGAGACCAGCCCGAGCAAGAGCAAGTCCCTGTCTCTACTAAAAATAGAAAAAATTAGCCAGGCATGGTGGCGTGCACCTGTAGTACCAGCTAATCGGGAGGCTGAGGTAGGAGGATTGCTTAAGCCTGGGAGTTGGAGGTTGCAGTGAGCTATGATGACGCCACTGTATTCCAGCCTGGGAGACAGAGCAAATCTCTGTGTCAAAAAAAAACAAACAACAAAAACCGAAAAACCCAAACAATTCAATAGAAAAGTTTAATGCATCATATGTGGTAAGGGTAAAAGTATTATATATGTTGCGGATCTCTATAAAAAAAAGTATTATTGTGGGATAGCATTAAAAGTTTGAGAACTACTGGTCTAATGGCAGAGGTGGAAAGGTAAGCAAATAATTGTGAATAATCATAATAGCAAGAAAGTTCTATAATAGGATTCTGTATAGGATGCTAAGGAAGCATAATGGAAAAAGAAAATAATTCAAGGAAGGATCCCACAGAGATGACTTTGATCAGTTTTAAAGCATGGGGTAGAAGGCCTTAAATACATTAAAAAGTGTGAAGGAGTGAGAGTGAAACTTGGGATAGTGTGAAATAGGTGTCTGTATTCCTGTATTTGCATTTTGGGGAAATTTTAGGCCATGTAACACCAAAGATTTTATTAGGCCATGGTTTTTCTGGACGTTCATGGTGCTCTTTTGCTAAAAAGCAAATACATATTGTATTTGATTCCATCATACAAGCTAGGAACAATTTTGGGATAGAAAATTTGACCATGTGACACGTATGCAGTATAACATGGTGACTATGAGCACAACTACTTATAAAAGCAATCACCAAAAAGCTGTTAAGCTCTTTTGAGGTGACTATCAAATGTTCCTTTTCTTTTTCTTATGTTCTGTCATCTGTTAGTGGACTAATAGTACAAGGTGCTAAGGTTTTAATAAAACTTTTTAAGAGAAAAAATTGTTGGTTCACTTTTCCTTTGATTTGGGAATACCACCACTATTCAATTCTGAGGACATCTAGGGGCCAGTTATTGAAACATAAGTATCAGACCCCTTGCAGTAAGCCAGTTTGTAAACTTTATTTACAGCTGTGTTTTGTGTGACTTGTGATTTATTTTTTTCCCCAAATTTTGTATTTTTTATCAAAATTTAAATATTGGTATATTTTACACAAAAATCTAGAATTCTGTTGTCTCTTGAAAAATTGGATATTGTGGCAGCATTAGTTTCATGTAATAATTGGCTAAAGCTTATAAGTAGCTGCCCTCTTTTTAGGTAAGGCAGTGTCTATTGTCTTACAACAGCCCAACTTCACTCATTTGTTGCCTACCTGGCCCTTGCCTTCTTTTTTTTTTTTTCTTTTTTTTTTTTTTTGAGTCAGAGTCTCACTCTGTTGCCTGAGCTAGAGTGCCGTGGTGTCAGCCTAGCTCACAGCAACCTCAAACTCCTGGGCTCAAGCGATCCTTCTGCCTCAGCCTCCTGAGTAGCTGGGACTATAGGCATATGCCACCATGCCCGGCTAATTTTGTCTCTATATTATTTTAGCTGTCCTAGTAATTTCTTTCTATTTTTAGTAGAGACGGGGGTCTCGCTCTTGCTCAGGCTAGTCTCGAACTCCTGAGCTCAAACGATCCACCCACCTCGGCATCCCAGAGTGCTAGGATTACAGGTGTGAGCCACCACACTCAGCCCACTGTAGACACTTAATAAAAGGTTGCAATTATTGTTATGATTATTAGTAAATGTTGTTCAATCAGCATAGAAAGAGGTAGCATTTAAACTGAACTTTTAGGCCGGGCGCGGTGGCTCACGCCTGTAATCCTAGCACTCTGGGAGGCAGAGGCGCGTGGATCGCTCAAGGTCAGGAGTTCGAAACCAGCCTGAGCAAGAGCGAGACCCCGTCTCTACTTAAAAATAGAAAGAAATTAATTGGCCAACTAAAAACATATAGAAAAAAT
Source organism: Lepilemur ruficaudatus (assembly GCA_963574885.1). Taxonomy (NCBI): domain Eukaryota; kingdom Metazoa; phylum Chordata; class Mammalia; order Primates; family Lepilemuridae; genus Lepilemur; species Lepilemur ruficaudatus. The sequence continues at coordinate 3,107 of CAUYRT010047577.1, forward strand.
TAGCCGGGCATGGTGGCGCATGCCTGTAGTCCCAGCTACTTGGGAGGCTGAGGCAGGAGGATCGCTTGAGCCCAGGAGTTTGAGGTTGCTGTGAGCTAGGCTGACGCCATGGCACTCACTCTAGCCCGGGCAGCAGAGTGAGACTCTGTTTCAAAAAATAAAAAAAAATTAAAAAAAATAAACTGAACTTTTAAGGATGAAGAGCTTGGATAAAGGCGAAGTGCAAGTGAAAGTAAAATCTTGTTTAATAATTTATAAGAAATCTCTTCCCATTTTTTCTGTATTTCCTCTTTTAAGATAAAGAAACAACTCATAAGAATAAAAATTATCGATTTCCTCAATTCCTTACCTCCAAGGTTATGCATAAAATTCAAAATAACTTTGCTAACCTTGTAGCACTGAAAAATTTAAATATTAAATTCTGCCTAGGCATGGCGGCTCATACCTATAATCCTAGCACTCTGAGAGACCACTGAGGCTGGAAGATTGCTTGAGCTCAGGAATTCAAGACCAGCCTGAAAAAGAGTGAGACCCCATCTTCACTAAAAATAGAAAAATTAGCCAGGTGTTTCTGTAGTCCCAGCTACTCAGGAGGCTGAGACAAGGAAGATCACTTGAACCCAGGAGTTTGAGGCTGCAGTGAGCTAAGATGATGTCACTGCACTCCACCCAGAGCAACAGAGTGAGACTGTCTTAAAAAAAACAAAACAAAAAAAAAAAGAAGGAAATTGAACCCCTCTCATTCCCCACCCTTTCCCCCAAAAAATGACTAAATATTAAATTCTGCTCAGTTGGACATACAATATAAAATTTATTAACAATACATTTTAGAAAGAATTTCAATAAGAGTTCAAAGTAAGGGTGTCCTGTGGTTAACCCAGTTTACTAGAAAAAAATTAACTGGAACTTTTATTTAATAAGTCTTCAGTTAATCAAATTTAATTGTCCTATAAAATAGGTATGTTTTATTGATAACATTCCCAACGTTAGAATGGTAGCACCCTTCTATTCTTCTATTAAGCATATAGTAACTTCAAAAAAGGTTTGTTATCACTTTCAAAACTTGATTAATGTTGTTTATTTCTTCAACTTCATTTTCTTTTCCAATAAATAATCATGACTTCTTATAAAGTAAACCTAGAGTTCCCATTCTATTCCCAATGTGTTTTCCCCAACACTTCTCGGAAAAAAAGGCTTTGAGTGGCAGAAGCACCAAATACCTATGAAAATACTATCAAGCAGGCAAGATTTTTCTTTTAACACCTGCAAACTTCTTTTAAGATAGTAAGATAATTAAGGGTAATTAAATTATCCTGATAATTTATTAGTAGTATATCTACTTGGGAAGAATCAAAATAATTTCCCATTATTTGTGTTGGGAGCAAGAAGATGGCTATTTTTATGGTGCATATATTTAAACTTTATGACAATAGCATATCTTCTAAATTGCTACTTAAGAGCTTTATTTAGCCTTTTAGGGCTTTAGTAATTTTGTTTATAATTGTCAATGAAATCAAGACCTATAGTGAGGAGACAAATCCTATTTTATGTTTAAATCAGGCAGACTCCAGAAGGATAGAAATGTCTCTTTTGCTCACCACTGTAGTCTTAGCATGTAAATACGGTAGATGCCTGTTACATGTCGGTCCAAGTTTAAATGTTTATAGAAAGGAAAATTAGGTTGAGGAAAATAAAAAATACATGAATCAAAATTAGGTTAAGACCTTTGAGCATGGGCTATACTTTAGTGACTTGCTTCCATACAGTATGGAAGGAGGGAGCAGGGTGGTTGTGAAACCTGGCAAACAAAGACCTCAACCATGTGATCAAGATTAACATCATCGGTTTTATCATGTTGTTAGTGTGTACCCTTGACATGTGATGAAAAAAGCACTTCACCTCTGTTGTCTTCCTCCCTAAAACCTATAACCCCAGTCTAATCATCAGAAAAACACCACAAAAATCTCAACTGAGGGATATTCTATAAAATTTCTGACAGATGTTTCTTAAAAGTCTGAGAAACTGGAATTCTGGAACAGAATAAGGGACATTAAGGAAAAACTGGTGAAATCTAAATAAAATATGTAGTTTAGTCAATAGTAAAGCAGTAATTTTGTTTCCTTAGTTGTGACAGGCAGGGCATGGTGGCTTACGCCTGTAATCCTAGCACTCTGGGAGGCTGAGGCAGGCAGATACTTTAAATTCAGGAGTTCAAGACCAGCCTCAACAAGAGCGAGATCCTGTCTCTACTAAAAAAATAGAAAGAAATTAGCTGGACAACTAAAAAAAATATACATATATACATACATATATATTAACTGGGCATGGTGGTGCGTGCCTATAGTTCTAGCTACTCGAGAGGCTGAGGCAGGAGGATTCCTTGAGCCCAGGAGTTTGAGGTTGCTGTGAGCTAGGCTGACACCATAGCACTCTAGCCCAGGCAAGAGAGTAAGACTGCCTCAAAAAAAAAAAAAAAAAAAAAAGTTGTGACAAATGTATCACAGTAATATAAAAAGTTAACAATAGGGAAACTGGGTGAGGTATACTCTGTGTACCATCTTGCAACTATTCTGTAACCATAAATCTTTTCTAAAATAAAAAGTTTATTTAAATTTAAAAAGTTACAGTAAAGGAAACAGGGATACATAAATAAAAATCCCTTGGAAACAAATGATGATAAACATTTTTTTGGTCCCTTGCCACCAAAGGTGGCAAGATAGAAAAAATATTCTTATATAGTAGAAATAAAGTTATCAATAAAACATTACCACAGGCATTTTCAAGTCTATAAAATTAATTATGAAGTCACATATGCAAATGCCCCTTAAATTTTAGTTTCCCAAAGCATCATTTTCAATTCTAAATACTTCAACTATTAACTTTATGATAAAAATCTGTAACACTAGCTGTCACCTCTACATTACCGCACACCTTATTTCTAGTCACTACAGGTCATGTTCTACTGTCTCCCACTCATCTTATACTCAGCTAACTAAACTCACCTCCTTCTTGATAATGAGCACCCTCCCAAACCTCCCTCTTACCATTACTAGTTTTTCCTCTAATAGATCTCTCTCCTTCCAATTCCTCTCCATTCCCAGAGTTAGTCCTGCATACTGCACTCAAACGAAATTTCCTCAAATAAGGATTTTAAAATATAATGCCACAGCTCAAATGCCATTTTGGGGGAGTAATGAAGCACATTTAAATTCAGAAGTGATGTTTTCAAGACCATCCATAATGGGCTATTCTTTGGTACCCTTTGCTTATAAAAAAAAAACCTTTCCATCCAACTCTCCACCTCATACCCTAAGTCCTACCTTTTGTTTATTCAGAAAATAATCAAATACTCACTAAGCATCTAATGCATGTCTGAGAAAACAGGACTCCTCTAAGTGGTCAAAGATCTTATAATCTAGTTGGGGTGATAAAACCTTAAAAGACAAAAAGAATATGGGAATTTGTCTTGTTCAAAGTTATATCCTCAGTTCCTATAACAGTGCCTGGCACATAGTAAGTACTCAAAAATTACTTATTATATGAAAACAAGGCAATATAAAATGCTGTAGCCCAAAAGAATTATATGCTGTTAAATAAGGAAAAGAATTTTCTGGGGAGGAGAAGGTGGGTCTAAAATTCCATGATTCTAAGGCTCTCGGGGCAATCAAGATTTCATAGCCCTCAAGCTTGAATAGATCTTCAGTAGTTAAGAGGATGTGCACAAGTGCATTTCCAACAACAACAAAAAAGTTATATCAACTACAGTATAAATGTGTTATACCACAATAAGGTAGTGAATAATGAATAGAGTTCTATAGGTTAGAGGGAGACAGACAGGAGAAGACTAGAACCAAAGTTTGAAAGGTCTTGAGAAGAAATTTGGTATTCATGCTTGATATAAGGGGCGTTAGTCATTAGGGTGACATAATTTCAGCAAGATTCGTGGGAGTAATGTAAAGGTTGGACTTTAGAAAGCAAAAGCCTTACTTTCTCCAAGAAGCCTCCCCTCTCTACTCAAATCCTCTAAGGTCTCCCTCTACTCTTAACTTTGACAGCACCTGCATGCATCATAGAGTTTAACTTCTAATTATAGCCTCTCTTGTTGTAAACTTTTTTTCATGTGTGTTAATCTCTTCAACCTAAGATTAGGGATTAAATCTTAGACCTCTATGTCTTCCCTAAGAAATTGGTAAAGCATTGGGCTCTTAAAATTTTATTTTTGGAGGACCTCTTTGCATTTATGTATTAATAAAATTCTGTTACTAAAAGGAAAATCAAAACGCAACAAAAGGAATATTAAAAATTATACACACATACAAGGAGTAACTAAGCAATATGCTGCCCGAAGAACAAGATTAAGTCCTGTTTGGGCAACACTTTTTAAGGTCTCATTTTAACAGTCAGATCCCATAACTAATAATGCAAGTTATCTTTTCGCATGCTTTGGAAAAACATTAAGTTCTTTCCTGCTTTACATAAGTACCTTTATCTATTAACTTCCCTGATTAAGCACCATTGTTATGGAGTAATTAAAATTTCAATAAATGGTGCTGCTATACACTTCTCTACACAATTCTTTTGTAGATTTTGTTTCCTGTGGTTTAACATTTTTCAGGTAAAACTGATTCAAATAAAAACATATGTTACAGAAATAAATCTACCAAAGCATTCACAAAATGAAACATGATGCATTAGTAACCAAAGATTGTACTTAAATTCTAAAATTCTCCACTCTCCAAAAGTTTATTTTCAACTCTTTTATATATTCTAAAAATTAAATTTCATTCTCTTAAAATTTATTCATGTAACATTCATATTAACTTAATATTTTTCCCAAAAAAAGCTTTTAAAAGTGTACATAAACAAATCAAACTAGTATTATTTCATCCCTAAAAAAAGTACTTTCACTGGTCATTTTATTTATGTATTTTTCGATCGTAATTTTTATTTAAAAACAAAAACGGACGTTTGCCTAAAATTATCCAAAAGAAATCTTCCAGAGTGCCACTATTTCTGATTACATCAGAATCTCTCATTAATGGTATTGAAATTCAAATGACTTTTTTCCCCAGAGTTGGGAAACTCCATAATACACAATTCTATTATTCCCCATCACTCTTTGATGAGGAATATCTAATACTGCTGAGATTTTAAAGATGAATCATCAAATCAGGAGAGGACAGCAAAAAACGTCAATATACACCTTGGGAGAACTGCAAGGTAACAGAGGTAATTCTTAAGATTCGGATGGTACAGGGATGGACATAAATTTGGTTCAGCTTTTCAACTTCCCTATCTGAGAAAGCACCAAAGATAAATGTGCATGCGAAGCTACCCACGGTTACAAAGCCCCTGGCTACCAGAGCAACCTCAGCCCTTAGTGCCGCTAGAGCACTCTATTGCACTCAGCTGGCCACGTGGCTGTCACAATCAGAAGACAGATAGAAGAAACAGCCTCAACTAACCTAGAAATAAATAGCTGCCCTCCTTCCCTCACCTCAGAGTTGCAGTAGAAGAAAGTCTGTGTCCTTTCTTTACATACTAAGACTTTTTCCCAGTAAAGGGAAAACGAAGTACAGGGACTGCTTTAAGCCGACTTTAAAGTAGAAATCCAGTGCAAGAATATCCCGAGTGTGGTTCCCCAGTGAATACATACCCCAACTCCCGGGAGCTGCAGTGGGAACCAGAGGCATTCTGCAAAGGGGTTTAAGGGGGTGGAGTCAAGAGTGGAGGATGGAGTACTAAGCACATGGGCTGCTGTCCCGTAACTCCCACCGTCCTCCAGGGTTCCAGACCTGCTGCTCCTGCCCTGGGCAAACTCAGAAGGCTGAAGGGCCTCTCCCACGGAAGACCTCTCACCTCGCCAGAAAAGAGGGGACTGAAGGGCAGAAGTAACCACGGCCCCAAAGGAGGCGGCGAACAGGAAGCGTCCACATTGCAGCGCTGAAAGAGTAGCTCCCCACTCACCGCGACAGCCACCCTCCGAGGCCCCCGAGGCGCCCGCAGGCGCAGGGGCAAGGAGGTGCCGGGGTCGGCCCGCACCACATCCGGGACCCGCCCGTCCACCCCAACGCCCGGCCGCGCCCGGCCCCTCCCGGGCGCTACTTCGCGGGGCCCAGCAGTCCCGCTTGGGGCCGGACGAGGACTCCACGCCCGGCAAGTCTCGCTCCGCTTCCAGCCGGGGGACGGGGCGTTGCAAGGACCCGCGAGGGGCGTGGGCACTGCCCCTAACAGCAGATTCCCCGCGGGTCGAGCCCTCATCGTCCCCGGGGCCACCTCCAAGCCTGCCGGGGAGCCGACACCCCTCGCCGCGGTTTCCGCCGCGCGACAGCCCCTCCCGGGCGGTCCTTACCTCTCAGGAAAACTCCTAACTCCTCGCGGGGCCACGCTCCCCTCCGTTCGACACCCCCGGGAGCCCACACAGCTCCCGAGCCGCAGGCTCGGGGACACCCCCACGCCGGCGCTAATTCCTCACGGGACAAAAATGTCCGGGCGCGTCACGGGACAGCCGCCTCCGCGCCCCACGCCCGGCGCCGGCCGCACGCGCTGCCTCTGCGCCCGGGAGCGGCGCCGCGGGCCAGGGCGGGGAGCGCGGACGCCGGGCGGCGCCGGCCCGGGACTCACCGTCAGCTCGGCCGCCGCAGCGGGGAGGCGAGGGACGGGCCGGGGAAGACACAATATGGCAGAGCACCGCAGCTGCTCCCTGCGGCTTCCAACAGCCGCCTCCGGGAAGACGCGGCAACGAGCAGGCAGCGGCAGCTGCGGTGGCGGCCGCGGCAGCACCACATCCCCCTCCCGCTCGCTTCCTCCCCCTCCTTCCCCTTCCCCACTGCCATGACAACGCGGCGCCAAGGAGATTGGCCCCGCCCCTCTTTCCCGGTCCCACCCCCTGCGACCCTTCGGGAGGGTGCTCGGCCCGCCCCTCCCTGTCCCCTCGTACCTCCTACGGAAGGGACGGGCCCGGACCGGCGAGCTGCCCGGAATGGCGGGCGGGGTGGGGTGAAATGCAGGGTCCGGAAGGGCGGGGCTCGCACGGAAGGCAGGGCGGAGACGCTGTGGGCCAGTGCGGGTTTCGGGCTGAGCAGTGGCAGGGGAAGGCGGGAAAATGGAAAGGCCTCGCTTGTCCCGGGGAGGACCTATCGGAGTGCGGCGGAGGCGCGGCGCGGCCGCTGAGTGGCCGAGGAAGGCCTGGGGCGGGGCGAGGGTTCCGCCGGGCAGCTCGGCCCACGGTGCCTGTGCCGGGGCTGCAAGGACCGCCCTCACCAGAGCGAAGTTCCCTGGGTTTCACCCAGAGCTTTCCACCATTACCCAGGTTTTGAAAGCGCTTTCGGAACTGTAAGTCATTACTATCACTTAAAGTAGAATTGTCCTCGCTTGACTGAAATTTTCTGTGGAAGCTGAGCTCGAAGTGCTGGGGAAAAAAAGGACTTTGAAATGAGAGCCAAAGTTTAATAAACATAGCATTTGCTGAGCGCTTACAGAGTGCTAAGGATAGTGCTAAGGACTTCCCGTGCATTGTCCTATCAATAATATTAAAATAACCTTGCCGACGAAATGCAAGAGTGCCCAGTTGAATCTGAATTGCAGATAAATGTACAATTTTTTTAATATAAAAATATTCCCTTTGGGATATATTTCCTGGTTATTTTTGCTAAATTTGCCACCCCATCCTCTTATGAATTCTCACTTTACGGATAAGGAAACTGAGGCTTAGAAAAATAACCCTTCAAATATATAGTAAGTGGCAGAACTAAGGCTCCGGTAAGCTATCATTATGGTCCTGGTAATTAAATCTCTGAATTTCTATATCAACATCTTCAACAACTAGAGCAGTGATACCTACCTCAGAAAGGTGTTGAGTAGACTGAAAGAAAAGACATATGAACCCCAGACACTGACTATGTGCTCAATAGTTTATTTCCTTCCTGGACAATGAATGTCAACTTGATATTCACTATGTGCTGGGCTTTGCATATAAAGTGAGTTGAGTATGAAACAAGCTGCCTGCTGTCAATAAAACAAGTCAAGCTGTGGGGATGACAGAGATACAGAAGAATCACAGGCATCAGAATATATAAAAACAAAAATGGAAGCATCAGATCCCCTCATTCCACAGAAATAAGCACTGATATGATTTGTCCAAGGTCATCTGCTAGTTCCATTTGTTTTTCCTTACACTGTCGTGGAGGCCCTCACAGCTGCATTCAGAGGCCATAAGGCAAATGTACATGACACTTCAGTTGGAACAAGAGTTGCCCCAATTTCTCCCTTCAGAGCAATCACTGTTGCCCCCTCATGTGGACAAATTCAAGGAGGTTCCTGGAAGAAGAGGATAGTAAAAAGGGAACAAAGGAAAGAAGAAAGGGAAGATTGAGAGATAGTAGTTTCTAAGGAGCCACAGCCTCCTCAGACCTGTCTTGTTTTATCTCTGCTGGCCATTGTCATGGTGGCCACTAAGATAACATAGGTCTTAATCTCTTTACAGTTTATAGTACTAATATCTTGTTTGATATATTGACCTTTTCTTTTTCCTTCATTATTCGTACTCCATCTATTTTAAAGCCAAGTGGCTAAACAGTTGTCTTCAACTCTGAAAGATTCACAAAATTTGAGAGTTGGAAGATACTTTAAAGATACATCATCTGGGAGCTCAATCTATCATGAGAAAACAAATCTAGAAAAGTTACATAACTTGTCCAAGGTCAAATAATGAACATATTGCACTCTCATCTACTAAATTCTCTCTGCTTGTCCTCTCTACTGACTGATCCAACCCAGAGAGGCTGGACATATTTAAATAATCTCTGTGGGTAGGGCTCACATCTCTCAGCAAATGTGTTATACTCTTGTTTAGAGTCCCGGGATACTTGTATGCCTAGAGGCTATTTTAGAGGACTTTGAACATCTACCAAGGAAAAGTTCTGATGAAAGATAATGATGATTCAGAGTGAATTGCTTTTCCCAGGAGTTTACAAGAGTAAAAAGGCTAGGAAGCCAGAACTTAACTCTTTAGGAAAAAGAGGATCACAATATTTAAGATTAGGACGGGCGTGGTGGCTCACGCCTGTAAACCTAGCACTCTAGAAGGCCAGGTAGGAGGATCACTTGAGCTCAGAAGTTGAAGACCAGCCTGAGCAAGAGTGAGACACTGGTCTCTACTAAAAATAGAAAAAATAGCCAGGCATCATGGTGGGCGCCTATAGTCCTAGCTACTCAGGAGGCTGAGGGAGGAGGATTCGCTTGAGCCCAAGGGTTTGAGGTTGCTGTGAGCTAGGCTGACGACGCAGTACTCTACTCAGGGAAACAGAGTGAGACTCTGTCTCAAAAAAAAAAAAAAAAATCTCTTGTGAAGCCTATATTCTTCTTTCTTCAAAATACTTTAAAGGAATATGTTCAATGATAAACTTTACCAGAAGATGAATGCATTAGAAAATATGTTGTTTAAAATACTCTGTTTGTTCTGTGATGCCAGGTAAAATGAGAAATAATCAATTAAAATGCTCTCGTGTTTAGGCTGAAAACTGATAGAAACTAAATAAATGTTAGTGTTTATGTTTTCAATGTATTTATGATTGTATAATGCTGCATATATTTAACAAAAGACTTGGTGTTTGTGAATTGACAATTCTAAAAATAACCAGTTTGTCGATAAGGAATCTTGACATCAAGCCTCTTGAAGTCAAGGATCATGTCTTTTTCATCTTTATAATCTAATTTCTTAGAACATGTTCTGGTACAGAAGTGATTTTCAATATTAGTCAAAAAAGAAGTAACTTTCTTCAAATTATGTGATAATGGGACTAGGATACAACATTCCTAAGTACTGATCTGCCACTTAGACTAAAAAGTTACAGTTATGAATAAAAGCCTAATTTTTTCCCCTGAAGGATCTTTTTCAATGCACTTCTTAAAAACAACTGCCTTTATTTAATATCTGTATTTCTATAAACGCTGGTATTGACAGTAATTTTGACCAGCCTTCCTCCTAAAGACACTAGAAAAGCTTAACAAAATATAAATGATATTATCTTGGAGGCATGAGAGAACTAACAAGATAATGAGGAGTGACCAGGTCATGATCTGGGCAATGATGGAGGCCCAGAGATGTCCATTTGTCCATTCCATAGAGAACTGTTGAGAGTATGAACAGGGATAAGGGACAGAGAGTAGAGTCCAGGGCATGCTAAGAAGAAAGGAGGTGAATTCTGTTGAAGCCTTCTTGCATTAGACTAGGAACTCAAATGGCTATATCCTAGAAGTAAAGGGGCTATAGCTCAGTTTCAAATCATATCAACCCTGAAAATGGATTAAGGTAATTCCTTTGAGCTTATGCCCCCAAGTACTTGGCAGAAACAAACTAAAATCCTTTCTGGAGTAAAATAATATCATGCAAAGCCTCTAATAATTTCTACAGACAATTTTGCAAATATAATGCCTAGCATACAATTTTAAAAAATCAGTCACACAAGGAAACAAGAAAAATATAGCAGAAACAGCAGAAAACAAAAACAGACCTAAAAGGGATTCAGATAGTGAAATTATCAGACAGAGATTTAAAAATAACAATGCTTACTATGTTCAGATAAGTCAAACACAAGATTAAATGTTTGCAGACAACTAGAAACTTGAAAAAAGAACCAGATGAAAATTTTAGAACCAAAAAATTTACTAACTGAAAACAAGGACTCAATGATGAGAATAATAGCACATTAGACACAGACAAAGATAGAATCAGTGAACTAGAAGGTAAGGCCAAAGAAAATATCCAGAATGAAGCACAAAGAGGAAAAAAGATGGAATATATAGAACGTAGGAAAAACACATAGAAAATACAGTGGGAAAGCGTAATATATACATAAATGGAATTCCGGAAGGAAACAAAAGAGTATTTGGCAGAAATAATATTTGAACCAATGAATCCCCATCAGTATAAATTTTTTAATCTACATAGATACATGGACACATCATGAAAAACATTGCTGAAATCCAAAGACAAAGAGAAAAATCTTAGCAGCCAGAAAAAATAGGAGATGACTTTTAAAAAATTAGACTTACAACTGACTTTTTAACAGAAATAGCTGAAGCCAGAAAATGACGGAATTTTAACTTTAAAGGAATGAAAGCAAATATATTTTAAGAATGAAAGTGAAACTAAGGAGGCCGGGCGCGGTGGCTCACGCCTGTAATCCTAGCACTCTGGGAGGCTGAGATGGGGTGGATTGCTCAAGGTCAGGAGTTCGAAACCAGCCTGAGCAAGACCGAGACCCCGTCTCTACTATAAATAGAAAGAAATTAATTGGCCAACTAAATATATATATAGAAAAAATTAGCTGGGCATGGTGGCACGTGCCTGTAGTCCCAGCTACCTGGGAGGCTGAGGCAGGAGGATCGCTTGAGGCCAGGAGTTTGAGGTTGCTGTGAGCTAGGCTGATGCCATGGCACTCTAGCCAGGGCAACAGAGTGAGACTCTGTCTCAAAAAAAAAAAAAAAGAAAGAAAGTGAAACTAAGGAATTTCCAAAGGAACAACACAGAGTATTCACAAAGGCTTTCTATAGGCAAAAGGAAAATGATCCCACTTATAAGGTCAGAGATACAGTAGGAAATAAAGATCAATAAAAGTGATAAATATGGGGATAAATCTAAATGAGTATTGATATTTACTAATAAGACTATAATAGTAATGTCTTCTATATTTATTAATAAAAATACAGAATAGCAGTATGTGTCAGGAGAAGGTAAATGGAATCAAGTATTCTAAAATCAGTGCATTTTCCAGAAGGATGGAAAAAGTTATAATTAATAGTAGACTCTGGTAAGTTAAGACTGTACCTTATTCTAGCTTCATAGACTGCAGGTTAAAAAAAAATACATCTCATGATCTCTAGAATAATCACTGAGAAAATAATAAAAGACTATGTGTATTGCTCAGGATTCTTCAGAGAAATAGAAGTGGAGGCTTGGTAAGTCCAAAATCTGTAGCATAAATTAGCAAGCTGGAGACCCAAGAAAGAGTTATAGTTTGAGCCCGAAAGCAGTCTGCTGGCAGATTCCTTCTTGCTTATGAGAGGTCAATCTTTGTTGTATTAAGGCATTCAGCTGACTGGGTGAGATCCACCTACCTTATGGAAGGTGATCTGCTTTACTAAAATCTACTGATTTAAATGTTAACTTCATCCAAAAAATACCTTCACAGAAACATCTAAAATAGCATTTGATCAAATATCTGGGCACCGTGGTACAGGCAAATTGACTCATAAAATTAACCATCACACTATGCAATTTCCAATCTAAAAGGAGGGGGGAGGAAATGGAGTAATAAAAAATAATCAATGTAAGTGCAAGATAGAAGAAAAGTGAGGATATATGACAGCCAGGACAAATAGGAAGTATTTATAAGATGATAGGTTTGAACCCAAATATGCCACTAATAATACTAAGTGAAAATATATCCTAATTTAATGACAAAGATTGTTTTGGTCACTTATTCCTATGTAACAAACTATCCCCAGATTTAGTAGTTTAAAACTAAAACCATTTTACTATTTTTTTTTTTTTTGAGACAGAGTCTCACTCTGTTGCCCAGGCTAGATAGAGTGCCATGGTGTCAGCCTAGCTCACAGCAACCTCAAACTCCTGGGCTCAAGCGATCCTTCTGCCTCAGCCTCCCAAGTAGCTAGAACTAAGGCATGTGCCAACATGCCTGGCTAATTTTTTCCATATATTTTTAGTTGTCCAGCTAATTTCTTTCTATTTTTAGTAGAGACGGGGTCTCACTCTTGCTCAGGCTGGCCTCGAACTCCTGAGCTCAAACGATCCACCTGCCTCAGCCTCCCAGAGTGCCAGGATTACGGGCGTGAGCCACTGCGCGCAGCCCATTTTACTATTTTTCATGATTCAGTGGGTGAGGAATTTGGATAGGACACAATGGAGATAGCTCATCTCCTCTCTGGATGACATCTGCTGGGGCTGAAATGATCCAGATAGCTTCTTTACTCACATATATGGCACCATAGTTAGGATGGCTGCAATGGCTAGGGGTTAGCTAGAACAGCTTGACTGAGATCATATATGTGGGGCTTGGTTCTCACTGTTGATTGCTTGTTTGTTTTTTCTACAAGTAGTTCTAGAACTTCTTCCTCTCCACGTGGCTTCTCCACATAGTATCTTCAGAAGGATAGGCAGACTTCTTACTCACAAGCTCAGGGTTCCCAGGAGGAATAGGCTTGCAACTAGTACACTATCACTTCTGCCACATTCTAGCAGATAAAGCAAATTACAAGCCCATCCCAGAGTCAAAAGGAGGGAACTACAGGAGGGTGTAAATACTAGGAGGTGGGATAAACCTGGGGCCACCAATCAAGGTAATGAACTAGTACAGATTGTCAGACTGGGCAAAAAAATCAAAACCCAATCACATGCTGTTTACAAGGGACATATCTAGAACATAAAAATACAGAAAAGTTGAAATACAAGAATAAACTAAACCATGCAATAATACAAAAGGAAGCTGGAATAGCTATATTAATATCAGATTGAATACATTCAAGACTAAAAGCCCATTGAGATAAAGGGAGGCTCTTCACAATGATAAAGATCTAATTTTGCCAGGAAGATAAAAAAAATTCTAAACTTATATTTTCCTGATAACATAATCTCAAAGCATAGAAATCAAAGGTTATAGAACTACAAGGAGAAATAAAAAATGGGCAATTTTAGGGGAAGATGTTAACACTCAGTTACTGATAAAGCAGGCAGACAAAAATTCAGTAAGAATATAGGTTTGCCAGGCTCAGTGGCACACACCTGGAATCTCAGCTACTCAGGAGGCTGAGATGGGAGGATTAGTTGAGGCCAGGAGTTTAAGACCAGCCTGGGTAACATAGCAAAACCTTGCCTCTAAAAAAAATGAAAAAAAAAAAAAAAAAGCCAGGCACAGTGGCCCATGCCTATAGTCCCAGCTACTCAGGAGGCTGAAACAGGAGGATCCCCTGAATCTAGGAGTTAGAAACTAGCCTGGGCAACAGAGTGAGACCCTGCCTCTAAAAAAAAGAAAAATATACACACACATATATATGTATATAGGTTATATAGGTTTGAACAATACTGTCAGCAAAGTTGAGTGTAAGGACATATTGAGTACATTTCTATAATGCTTTACGTATGAAAAAATTCATTAGTTCATGTTATTTCTGTTTTGGCCCACAAAGCTGGAAAAGACATGAGAGGGTCCTGAGCCTTCAAGCTGGTTAGAACCTATCCCTATTTTACAGATAAATTTACCATTGTGTACCTTTACCTCATTCATTACATAAACATTAAGCTCCTACTATGTTCCAGGCCCTGTACGTAGTACAGAGGTGAAGGCTGTAGTTAAAACTACAGACAAGCAAATCAGAAAATATAATGTGATACATTATCAGCGCAGTGATAGAGTTTTACAGAAGGAGCAATGGGAACCAAGTCCTAACACAGCCACGGGAGATGATGTCTGAGCAAAGGCTGAAGAAAGAAAAAAATATGGAGTAGAAGTGGGAAATGGGGAAGGGCAAGATGTGGAGCCACACCTAGCAAAGCCTAGTAGTGAGAGAGCATGAGGGTTCAAGTCAGAGAACTGCCAATCATTTGGACTGTCTGGAGTATAAAAGTATACTTGCTCAAGTTAGGGGTTATCTGGTTGCAAGAAACAGAAACTCATGCCAGCTGGCTAAAGTAAAAGAGAAATGAATATAAAAATAGGCAGGGATTAAGTGAGACACAAATGTGGGAAGCACAGCCAACATTATAAGAACTCTCCTTCCCCCTTTCCCTCTCTGTCATCTATCATGTGGTCTCTCGGCTCAGCTTTGCTTTGTGTGTCTGTTTCACTCTCTGCAGACTGGCTTCACTGCTCACTTACCTGCTTCCATGTTGCCTATTGATGGCTGCCCCAAATATCAGCCTTGACTCTCCACCTCTGCCACTCATCACTTTGCCCAACTTTCCTGCTTAGCAACCCACAGTTATTACTTGACTCAGTTTCAGGGTCGCAATTCCAAATTCCCAGGAGCAGTAATAAGACTGATGCAGCTTCAATGTGCTTATAGATCAGGGTTAGCAAACTATGGCCTGGGTGGCCAAATCCAGCCTGGCTTCCTTTTGTTTTAATGGAACACAGCCACCCACGTTCATTTACAGACTGTCTATAGCTGCTTTGGCATGACAAGGACAGAGTTGAGTAATTACAACAGAGAACCTATGGACTGCAAAGCTAGAAATATTTACTATCTAGACCTTTACAGAAAAAGTTTGATGACCCTGCATTAGACAGTTAGATGTGGAGGTGTGAGGCTGTACAAAGATTTAGAGGGAGTCAGATCTGGTAATTGAAACTCTGAGAGTGGATAACTCCTCCCCACCTCTGAAAAAAAAAAAAAGATAATGTAGGAAAATCACGGCTGGGGAAATATTTTGAAAAAGGAAATGTTTGAAAGCTCTAACACAGGAAAGAAAATAATCAGTCTCAAGTATGTGCTAAATTTTTTACACAAAGGGTAAAAGGGTGCAAGACAGTAATTCTTTAATCTGGAGAAGTTCATTAAGATGCTAAATTTGGAGAGCGTGTCACCGTAACTGCCTTTAAATAACTCACTTGTGGCAAATTTCCCAGACTCTCCATAGTTAGCTCTTGCTAAGATGAAGTGGCTGAGGCACAGTGAACACTGAACATACAAAGATTTTTAAATGCATGTCCAGAGGTTAAATATTATTTATCTTTCAGAGAAAGTGAGGATGGGGGAGAGAGAGAGAGAAGGCACTGAAAGAATAAGATAGATAGATGGAAAAACAGAGGCAGATAGACTGAGACTTGGTGGGCAGGAGACAATGAAATCTGGCTAAACTGACCTAACAGGATTCTTGCTGCAGACAGGCCAGGTGACAAGACATCACCTGGGGGTGCGGGTGGAGCCTGAGGAAACGGATCAGATATTGAAGGTGGGGCATGGGGAGGGGCTTCTTGCTAAACTGACTTAGCTGGGTTCTTTGCTGCAAATGGATTTTACAGAGAAGTACACAAATGAACTGGGAGAAGGTTTGGTCAAGCAGAAAATTTTTGTCAATTCACATACACAATAAAGTAAGAGACGCACTGGATTAGAACAGTAGTTTTCAGAGTGTTTAAAATAGAACAGTTAAAAAATAAAGAATAATAAAAAGTTTTAAAAATATTAAAATGAAACAATTATTGTTTTATTTCATTTTGTTTGAAATCTTTCATAGAACCCAACTCTATAAAACAGATCAAAGTAGTTGAAGATGGAAGGATGCTGAAAGGCAAGGAAGGGCTGGAAAAGCCCAGGCATTTCTAGTCACTGTTCCCCCAGGAATACAATTTGAAAACCACTGATCTAACAGAATGAACAGAGGTAGTATCAGAATATTTGGGCCCAGGTTCTGTCAAGTTCCTGGGTCCTTCTTCCCTCTCCATCTCATTGAGAACTTCTACTGTAATGAATCCTTGTTAGTGATGGCATACGTCCTGCATCAAAAGAGTAGAAATTATTAAAAACTTGGGAATCACTGATCTCAGTCTCTTCTCTCAACTTAAAAATAGGACAACTAGGGCTCAGAAGATGACCAATGAAACTTCATTAAACACAGCTACATTTAAAACTGTAACGACTGCTAACAAAAGAAGGAAACCTAATACTTCAGTAAATCTTAGCGACAAAAAAATCCTAACATTCCATATCCCCCATTCCCTCCTTACTTGGCAGTCAAGCAGAGAGACAGTGGATGCAGTTTTTAAAAACCCTTGACCTAGACAGACTTGGTTTTGAATCCTGGCTCAGCTTCCTATTAGCCCAGGCACAATATTTAAATTTTTTCTAAACCTCTTCATGTCTAAAATAAAGATAATAATTCCAGGCTCAGAGGGGTGCTCTGATGCAAATGTAGATGAAAACATTTAGCACATGGCCTGGTGAATAAGTGCTCAGTAGATGTTAGCTGCGATTAAATGAACAAAAACTAAAAAGTCAACCTACTTCAATTTTAGAAATCACTTAAAAGAATTGCACGTGTGCAGCTAGAGAAGACTAGCTGCTGCTGCTTCTTATTGCTAGAAGAGTAAAACAAATAATATCTGCAGCTATAGATTCTGTAGGAAATAGAGTTTATTCAAAATTAAATACTGCAGTTGTGAAAAATGTTTTTGATAGATAAGGCATTTGTTCAGGGAAGGCAGTGAGTATTAAAGAGATCTCAAATTATGTTACAGCAAATCCAACTTTTTTGCTCCACAGTAGCTTTGCATTTAGGGTAATGGTCAGTTGCTTGGCTCTTTTTGGTTGTACAAGCTCCACTCCTTGGCGTTATCCCTTGGCTCCTTTCTTCCTCGCATACCTTCAAAATATATCTGCAATCTGACCCCTTCTCCCCACCTCCACTGTCACCACCTTTGTCAAAGTCACAGGCCTCTCTCACCTGAATGATTTGAATAGCCTCCTAACTCCCTCCCTCTCTCATCCCCATGCAATATTTTCTTAACACAGCAGCCAGAATGATCCTCTTAAAATCTGTCAGTTCACATCACTCCTGAGCTCAAAACTCCTCAGTGGCTCCCCATTTCACTCAGAATAATACCAAAATCCTTATAATAATAGCCCACAAAGTCTTACATGATCTAACCACCCTTCCCCCACCATTGACCTCCCTGCTATTTCTTGACAATACCAGGCACACACTGCCCAATAACCTTTGCTCTCTGCCAGGAATATTCTTCCCCCAGATACCTGCTTAGCTAACCCTCTTACTTCCTTTGTCTCTGCTCAGATTTTGCTTTCTCAGTGAGGGCTGCCTCACTCACCCTTCTTGAATACTGCAAATTGCCCCCAACCATATCCCAGGAATCCCAATCCCACTACCTGTTGTACTCTATTTTTCCCTTAGCAATCATCTTACCACACACTACATAGCTTATTTATTATGTGTGTGTAAGTCTGTCTCCCCTACTAAAACATAAGCTTCACAGGGGCTGCAGTCTATGTTTTGTTCTCTGATGTATCCTCAGCATCTAGAACACTGCTTGGTATATGATACACGCTCAACAAATATTTGTAGAATTAATTAGCTTTGTGTGTGTTTGTTGCAGTGTCTTATTTGGACAAAGACTAAACCTAATTGACAGTCATTTAAGAAAGCAAATAATTGCAGGAGTTGGGGGTTTTCCATTTTCTTTCTACTTCTCTTTGTTTTCAATGTCTTCATGCTCCTATAAAAACTTCCATATGTCCTAAATACAACTCTACTTTAAGCTGATGTGTACATTTACTCACTAAAAGTCCATGATGCTCATGTTGTTTAATATTAATTAATTATTAATAATAATATGTATGCCATTTCCACTCCCTTTTTCTTCCTCAGCCATCCTCAATCTGTGCATAGACAGAAGTTTTGTGTCTGAATATCCATTATTTTTAGAACTGTCTGATCTGATATATTGGCTGAGAGGCACTCATTCTCAGGCCAGTAGTCTAGGTTGGGACTACTGCAGTAAATAAATGAGAGAATAGGAGTAGTAGTACATAGAGGAAGATCTGAAAGTTGGCCCTTCTATTGGAATAGCAAAACTTCCTACCCACCCCACCCCACTGGTGGGACAGGAAAAAGAAGAAAACTTGAAAAGGGTATTAATAAAGTTGTGTGCTATAGGGTGTAGTTTAAAGCCCTCCCTGGGCTCCTTCATAAAATCTCCAGTAAAATCTACATTGCTTATAAGTATTTGAAGGGTAGATTTTCTTTGGAAAGGATTCGAATATGTTTTGATTCTTATTTCAGGTTTAGCATGGGGTAAAAATGGAGGCTTCCCACGTGAAGGAGTAGAATTAGCAAAACTTGTAAGGATCTATTCAGGTAACCAAAAGAAATGTTGGGAAAGGGACCATAAAAGTGACAAAAATTCACATAAGAGTCCTCCTTTGGGTTAGGACTCTGACTCTCAAAAACACCTTTTTAAAATGTATATATGTCACCAAAGAAGGGAGAAATTGGTAGGTTCCATCTCATCTTTCATTAACTCACTTGAGGCTAATGAACAGTAAGCAAAGCCTTGAGAATAAGGGTAAAAGGAAAGGATTCATATTTAGGGTGGAAGAGGAGTTTCAGTTAGGCAGTGTGGAAGCAAAGCACACTGCCTAACGGGTTAAACAGATATTGGCACCACAGCATGTGATGTGCCCTGGACAATGGGGAGAAGACATGATCGAAGGTGTTGGTCCTTTGTGTGAGAGGTTGGATCATGTTCTATTCAACTGCATCACATTTTTGCCTAATGTCATTTTTGGCCTAGGATTTTATGTTCACAGATATCCTCATCTCCTGCTGGCCTCTTATTGCCAACAAAGATTTTGCTCTCATTCAAGCAAGTTCTTAGCAACAAACACAATTTGGAGTCCTATTTTTCTTTTAAAAAAATGTGATTAAGTATGTAGAATATAAAAAAGAATATTAACCAATCAGTAGGGAAAGAAAGAAATAAGGAGGAGCGCAGAAAACACTAGAGGATCTGAGTTTTCTGCTTAAAGAAAGTAAAGCGCAGGTTTGGAAACATAACACATATTATTGGAAGGTCATGAACAGTAAACAGTGGTTAAAAAAGGGAGAGAGAGAGAGAGAAGCAAACCACAGATAATGTTGGGATAGTTGGGGACAGGCCTTAAGGAACAGGTGGAGCTTGATTGGGTGTTGAAAATTGGTGAGGATTACTAAATGGAGAGTGGAAAAGAAAAAGAAATGACATCCCAGGTAGTAGAAGAAATTGATGGTTCCTCATAACTGAAGGCCTGAAAGGCTCTAAAAATTAGACGTATATTATAATTCTCTGTATTTCATATGGTAGCTAAAAATCCTTAAAAATTTTTTAAGTATTTTGTACACAATGCTTTCCCATCTGTTTCTTTATCAAAGCGGTATAATGTTTACGGAAGAATTACCTTTATTATTTTCAATGCTTGGCACCATAGCTAGACTGAAATCCTGCTATAGTATCCAACTATAGTATTTTCATCTAAAAAGACATTTTAGCACAGTTATAAGCACATACCCACAAATGGCATGCTCTGAAAGTAACTACAGTTATGTAGGCAGGGCTGGCTTCATGGGTGTGACCAGTATAGTCCCAAGGACCAGGTGCTGGGAAAGGGCCCTGCCTTAGGGGTTTAATGCCTGCAGTCTCCTCTTAGAAATCTTAATGATGTTTACCTTGAATTTGTGTTTTGTAAGAGACATTTGAGGGAATAATGGAGCATATGATGGGGGCTTGGAACCTTGGCTTACATATAGTCCCACCCCTTGTGATCTCTCTGCCTCCCAGGATGGATTCTCAGCTGCTGGCTCTCCCATGCCCTGGCATCCCAAACGCTGGCTGACCTTCCCCTTTTTGACCACTTCTGCCCAGGGTGGCAACGGGTCATGGGCATGGGGGTGGGGCTGGGTATGGTGTGAGGAGGGTCCAGGTCCAGCACATGCACCTTGTAACATCTTGGGGTGGGGCATGCTGGCAGCCATCCCTGTCCTGGGCAGGTAGTGCCACAGTGCATTTGGTGAATGTCTTTGCCGGGGTGAGCCTGTCTCCCACTTGCGATCTTGGTACCAAGTGTCTCCCAGAGTGGAGGTTCCAATCTTGGGGGTGGGAAGAAGATATCTGTCAGCCATGGGTTGGGGTGGCAGGCCATGTGGAGAGGAGGTTGACTTCCTGCTCCTTTCAGAGCACAGCACATCTGTCAGTCCTGCAGCTGGCAAGCAGGTTGACGGTGAGCCCACAGCAAGTCGTGGAATGAGGCCCCTGGACACCTGTTAGTGTCTGTGCTGGCCCAGCAAGTATCCCAGTAAGAGGGAGCATGACATTAAATAGCAAATAAAAACACCATGACAAGTTGAGAGAAAGAGAAACATGGGAAGAAAGAAAAACATTTTATTTTAATGCCTTTCATGGCACTTTCCCTGTGCTTTCCAAACAAGGCACCCACATCTTCATGTTTTACTAGGCCCAGCAAATTATGTAGCCAGTTCTGTCTGTAGGCATCCTACTTCTTTTTCCTTTCCAGGTAATAGGGTATAACATCAGAAGTGATAATATGTCTTCCATTAGTGAAAAAAGCCAATCTTTACAATACCTAGTATTATTAATCTTCAATTACATTTGATGGGCTTAGCAAAGGGGAAGCAATTTTTCTCATACCCATAAGACTTGCTATATTATTAAATTCACTTTATTATATGGTTTAAAATTAATAAGCAGGGAAGAAAATTGAGTAGTTGCCAGTAAAATTCCATTTTAAATTGCAGCAATTTCTTTTCTGGATGTTCTTGATATCCAACAATCGTGATATAGAATGTTGCTTACGTATAGATATTATATTACATAAGATAATTTATTTTCAGTACTGGGGCAGTCAAGTCTTCTCAGAATAAAATAACCATTAAAAATAATTGAATCTTTGAAATATGCATTTCTTACTGATATGATTGCTGTCTCTTGCATTACAGAAGTGGTAAGCTTAGTAGAAAGAACTCAGAATTCTGAGTTAGCTTTCAATTTTCTTTCTTTTTCTTTTGTTAGACCTTCAACTAATGTGCAAATTTCTAAGGTTTCTTCTAATCCTGGAGTTCAGTGAAATTTGAATACCATGCTTTAAACACACACACACACACACACACACACTTTATTTGAATGAATACTAATACTACTAAATTACCTTTAATAACTGTGGGCCTTGAAACATGTTTGCATGAAAGGAATAGAAACCCACTAAATTAGCTCAAGTTAAACATCTTTTTTTTTTCTTTTTGAGAAATTGTGACATATAGAACAAGGGTATAAAACTCATATATGTGAATATTAAAGTAACTACAGGCCTGGCACGGTGGCTCACGCCTGTAATCCTAGCACTCTGGGTGGCAGAGGCAGGAGGATAGCTTGAGCTCAGGAGTTCAAGACCAGCCTGAGCAAGAGCCAGACTACTGTCTCTACAAGAAATAGAAAAATTAGCCAGGAGTGCTGGCACGTGCCTGTAGTCCCAGCTACTCGGGAGGCTGAGGCAGTTGGCTCAGTTGGGCCCAGGAGTTTGAGCTTGTAGGGAGCTATGATGATGCCACTGCACTCTAGCCAGGACCACAGAGGGAGACTCTCTCTTAGTAAATAAATAAATAAAATAAGTAAGAAAGGAAGTAACTACAAAGTAACTACCACCCAGGCTAAGGATACAACATTGCTATGCCCTAGAAGTCCCTTATTTGCTGCCCCCTTCTGAAAACATCTCACTTCTTTCCCCTCCAGAGGTAGCCAGTGCACTGCTTTTTGACATAATCATTCCTTTTTTATTCTTTATGTGTCCTTAAAATGTTATTTTAAGGCCGGGCGCGGTGGCTCACGCCTGTAATCCTAGCACTCTGGGAGGCCGAGGCGGGCGGATCGCTCAAGATCAGGAGTTCGAAACCAGCCTGAGCAAGAGCGAGACCCCGTCTCTACTTAAAATAGAAAGAAATTAATTGGCCAACTAAAAATATATAGAAAAACTTAGCCGGGCATGATGGCGCATGCCTGTAGTCCCAGCTGCTTGGGAGGCTGAGGCAGAAGGATTGCTTGAGCCCAGGAGTTTGAGGTTGCTGTGAGCTAGGCTGATGCCACGGCACTCTAGCCCAAGGCAACACAGTGAGACTCGGTCTCAAAAAAAAAAAAAAAATGTTATTTTAAAAGGAGTTGCATTACAAAAATATCTCATGATCTACAAGTAAACAGAACAAGCTCAGGAAGGAGAGGAATCAGCACAGTTCCCAACCCTCAGTATCAGGAGTCTGATGTTCACCACTGATGTGGTTCAGGTACCAAAGTATTGAGTCAGAGAACCTGGTTTGTTTCTCCTTGGTCAGGTGTCCAACTTTGAGCCAGTCAATGGTGGCTGGTGGGAATGCAGTGTAGAAACAGGGCAGCCAGGATGGTAAGGCCCAGGCAAACTTAATTCAAAAGTTATAGACCATTCAGGAAAGAGCTAGATACAATGTATAATTCAGCCAATGATGATGTCACCTTGAACAGGTCTGAATTATTGACTTCACTTTCTTACTAGCTGCCCTTTCATTTCAGCAAGGCCATCCTTTCATTAGCAAATACTGCATTTCACATTCTTTTAAAATATACCTTCAGATCCCCAAGAGAAAAAAATGCAAATCTTAATTCAGTTAATCTGGCAAATGAAGTAATTTATCCCTTTTATTTACTGGGCCTTTCTGGGGTATCTGTGTTGCCATTTAATAGATAAATATATTGACTACCTCACCAATTGCGGCTCCGTATTGGACTTCTGCTCTGTGGCCAAGTCTATTTCTTCTTTCTTTCCCAAACCAATTTAGAAGCTCAAATGCCACATGTTAAATAACAAATATGTGAGGGAATGAAATGCCTTCTTGTCTATTCATTGTTATGTAATTTTAAACATAAATTGTGCGTTAGAGAAGCATTAATTCCACCTATCTCTATTCTAAAAGATTCTGAGCCCTGCTTCCATCATAGCAGATCCCTTACTGGCCCATTTTACTATGTGGCCCTACCCCTCCCCTGACTCAGGTAAATCATGGATGGACAATTGGCTGGCCCAAGGAGATGCACCGCACTGCATAGCTAACTGAATTAATTTATCCTTATTTTTTTTAAAAACATTTGAGACAGGAGACACAGAAACTAGGGAATGGGTAACTGAATCATTTTCATAGGGGACCCCAGAGAGTGACTGCTCTATTCCCACCTTTGCCTTTTCCTTGAAGTCTGTGAGATCAGTATTCTTAAAGTACAGAAAATACAAACAATACTTAAACTAATCTGAGTAGGAAACTTGCTCTAAAACAAATGAAAAAAGGTAAAAAAATTTTTTTTCTTTTTTTTAAAAAAAGAAGTTATTCCCTAAGACAGTAGTTCTCAAAGTTGAGCCTGCATCAGAATCAGCTGGAGGGCTGGTCACGGTGGCTCATGCCAGTAATCTTAGCACTCTGGGAGGATCACTTAGGGTCAGGAGTTGGAGACTAGCATGAGCAAGAGCGAGAACCCATCTCTACTAAAAATAGAAAAAATTATCCCGGCGTGGTGGCACATGCCTCTGTAGTCCCAGCTACTTGGGAGGATGAGGCAGGAGGATCACTTGAGCCAGGGGTTTGAGTTTGCTGTGAGCCACAACAAAGGCCACAACTAAGGCCACAACACTCTAGCCTGGGCAGAAGGAGACTTTGTCTCAAAAACAAACGAACAAACAAACAAAAAGAACCAGCTGGAGGGCTTGTTAAACAAAAATTGCTGATTGCTTGGCCCCACCCCCAGAGTTTCTGATTCTGCACATCTGGGCTAGGGCTCGGACATGGTAGTTAGAACTTCCCCAATAATGCTGATCTTCCTGATCCAGGGACCATTTCTTGAGAAACAATGTCCTAGAAATAGTCACCTAAGATCCATATAACATGACCTTTCTTTGTTTTAACCAAACAAAATTCTACAGAAAAGTACAGTGGTTAAGAGCTAATGCCCTGGGCCGGGCGTGGTGGCTCACACCCGTAATCCTAGCACTCTGGGAGGCCGAGGCGGGTGGATCACTCAAGGTCAGGAGTTCGAAACCAGCCTGAGCAAGAGCAAGACCTTGTCTCTACTATAAATATAAGGAAATTAATTGGCCAACTAAAAATATATAGAAAAATTAGCCGGGCATGGTGGCACATGCCTGTAGTCCCAGCTACTCTAGAGGCTGAGGCAGAAGGATCACTTGAGCCCAGGAGTGTGAGGTTGCTGTGAGCTAGGCTGAAGCCACGGCACTCTAGACATGGCAACCAAGTGAGACTCTGTCTCAAAAAAAAAAAATAAAATAAAAAATCACAAAACGAAGTAAGACACATATCATGGTAATTGTTTCCTTAGTTAAGAGTTAAAAGAATGCAGGACCGCCGTGCAAGTGTAGTAGATTAAAAACGTTTTTTTTCTAAGAGAGTATGCTTTGGAGAGAAGCGGCAAAAGAAAATATGACCCTAATTCTTCCAGGGCATAAAACTACCCTCTATACCATACCTATACACACATCTAGCATAAAACTAAGCCAATAGTTGCTGTTGTCCCCAAATTATATTTTAATATCCTAAAACATTAATACACTGACTTTCAAGAAGTAGTTAGCACTCTGTATAGATTGGACCTGAATGGCTTTTAAAATTTGGTCAATTTACTCTCCAACATATTGTGTTCTGATTTAAGATATTACTGAAGGGCATAGGTGATTGCACAATTTTACCTGACAAGATAAGAAAGTGCTTTAAAAAAGTAAACAACTTTAAAAAGCTAAAGTTATATTTGGAATGTAGAAGTAGTACAAGGCAGGTGAGCTTGGTGCTATTGAAAAAAAAATCCTTTGAGACGTGTGTGCATGCTCATAGTAAAATTATTCATGAGAGCCCAAAACCAGACACAATCCAAATGTCCTTCAACTGGTGAATGGATAAACAAAATGTGGTATATTAGTTATCTATTGCTATGAGCAAATCAGCCCAAAATGTAGTAGCTAAAAACAACAGGAATTGGATTCTGCTTATCTGGGTAACTCTCATTCAGTGTCTCCTGAGGTTGCAGTCAAAGTGTTGGCCAGGGCTGCAGTGTCATCTGAAGACTGTACTGCAGAGAAGGGGTATCTGCTTCCATGATCACTCACATGTTGTTAGTGGGCCTCAGGTTCTCACCGACTATAGACCAGAAAAATCAGTTCCTTTCCATGTGGACCTCTCCACAGGGTTGCTCACAACATGCTAGCTCAGAGCAAAGGATTTGAGAAAGTGAGAGAGAATGAAAGCTCCCAAGACAGAAGTCATAGTCTTTTTTTTTTTGAGACAGAGTCTCACTTTGTTGCCCGGGCTAGAGTGCCATGGCGTCAGCCTCGCTCACAGCAACCTCAAACTCCTGGGCTCAAGCAATCCTTCTGCCTCAGCCTCCCGAGTAGCTGGGACTACAGGCATGTGCCACCATGCCCGGCTAATTTTTTCTATATATATTTAGTTGGCCAATTAATTTCTTTCTATTTTATAGTAGAGACGGGGTCTCGCACTTGCTCAGGCTGGTTTCGAACTCCTGACCTTGAGCGATCCACCTGCCTCGGCCTCCCAGAGTGCTAGGATTACAGGCGTGAGCCACCGCTCCCGGCCTTAGAAGTCATAGTCTTTTTATAACCTGATCTTAGAAGTGACATCCATCTCTTCTGCTACATTCTTTTTTTTGAGACAGCGTCTCACTTTGTTGCCTGGGCTAGAGTGCTGTGGCATCAGCCTAGCTCACAGCAACCTCAAACTCCTGGGCTCAAGCAATCCTTCTGCCTCAGCCTCCAGAGTAGCTGGGACTAATACAGTAGCTGGGACTACAGGCATGCGCCACCATGCCCAGCTAATTTTATATATATATTT